>BLKM01000737.1:0-15415 GCA_013340265.1 Coptotermes formosanus | reverse complement strand
TGCTGTTTGTTCTGAGATCCGTACAAAACACATAAACGCAATGTGGGCACCACGTACAATTTTTTAATGTTAAACCTGGTCGTATGTAAAGTCACCGCTAGGCTTTAAAAGGTTAAAAAACTCTACATGGTGCCCACATTGCGTTTATGTGTTTTGTACGGATCTCAGAACAAACAGCACGTTTTGCCTTATAAAACATTAAGAGACTGGTTTTTATAACCGAAGTGGAGAGTGTTTACAGCGCGGTACGCACTGAGTCCTTATATAAAACAGATACGCTTCGTCTTTAAAGGGTTAATAATGCCAGTCCTCCACAAAAACACGTGGAAGTAGGCCTCCTTGTACTTTTCTATCTATTGCTCCCGAATGTTCGAAGCAGCATTGTTGTGTTATAAACTTCGCAGCCTTCGCCCGCTTGTCCTTCTACTAATAGCAGTATTAAAGATGAGTATTGAAGTTTGGTGGAATGATACTGAGAACGGCGAATAGAAGTCCTGGGAGAAAAACCTGTTCCAGTGTCACTTTGTAAACCAAAAATTCCGCATGGACTAGCCTGGGATCGAACCCGACCCTCAGC
This sequence comes from Coptotermes formosanus, assembly GCA_013340265.1. Taxonomy (NCBI): domain Eukaryota; kingdom Metazoa; phylum Arthropoda; class Insecta; order Blattodea; family Rhinotermitidae; genus Coptotermes; species Coptotermes formosanus. The sequence continues at coordinate 14,838 of BLKM01000737.1, read as the reverse complement.
GATGACAGGCCGGCGACTAACCCACTGAGTCATAGAAGTCTGTAGTTCGTGTATATAATATATATGTGTCAGTCCTTGCTTCACTTACTGCGTGACGGTGGTGAAGGTCAGTCAGTTACGGCTGTTTATAGAAGTGATCGCTACATGTTGTGGGAGTCCTACGAAACTTGAAAATGTGCTGTGGGAAATTGTAGGCTGGTAGGTCACAGTGTTTGTAGCCATTCCACATGTATGTAATTTCTGTCAACATAATTTAAATAACGGTGTTCTCGTAAGTGACGTCACGTTGTTTGGTAGGTAGGTACAAACTTTCTGTAGGAATCTGTTCCAATCACCTTCAGGGACTAAGATTTCTGGCCTGAAGATGGAGACAGTATGTTTCTCCGAAACGTTGGTGCATATGTACCGAAGTACACAGTGACGTGTCTCAGAATACCGCTGTGAGAACCTGAAATGCCATCGTGTCTGGTGTGTAACCCTTCCAGTTGTGTGAGCGACGCAGGCAAAGTAACAGTGCTAGAACAGCAGTAGTCAGGAACACGTCAGTGGTGCAGAAGCAGCTTCCTGTGGTTTCTTATCCAAAAGCTCTTTTTACGTACCTATTTCTGTTTTAGGTGCTGTTTATACGCCCCCTCCCGTAAGAAAGCCTTATATAGAGACTCCATGCGTACTTTCTGTTAACTAGTATCAGTTAATGAGTTGTTTGTCGGCTTTTCATGAAATTTGACGAGCAAACATGAATTTCATGAAAATCGGCTCTTTGGTAGCCGTACTTTAGGTAAGAACATAAGAAAATGTCTGTCTGCACTTCCCACATTTATTGTCAAATTTGGGTGTAACTAGGCGCAGGATTTATCTACAAATATATATTAAATTACTTGAGTTTCGCGAAAATTGGCGCAGTGAAAAGCCACGCTCTACGTAGTGGTATAAATTAATTTGTAACTGCATTTCCAACATTTACTGTCCGTTGAGCGAAATTCGGTGTAAGAGATTTGCATACAAAGGTGAGCGTTTTTGAGTTTCGCTAAAACCGACGTTGCGAAGGTAATTAGAAATTAAATGCACACGAATACCATTAAACGTGTGACATTTCGAGAGTAAAGAACGCCTTAGTAGTCTGTGTCCTGCATAACGGAGTGCGCCATTTGCAGTGCTGTTTATTTCACTTGCTATACCAGTTAATATAGTGCGCTGTTTTTGTTGCCATAACAATTACTTGCTCATAGAGAGACGATGTGTTTTTCCAGAAGTGGAGCACACCTCAAACGTGCAAGTCTTCATCAAGGCTGAAGCTGCTGTTAACATGCGATGGCCCACTTCGCCCACTGTCCGCGGCTGCACCGATGGTGTAGCAAATTGTGGCTCGGTTTGATTCTACGTGGCCCGCGGCTAGTTCTTAAATCAGACCGACAGCCCGTTGATTGGACGAGCAGCAAGGCACTTGTTGTCTGTAATGGCGACCTATTTATTCTAGGGTTGTTTTGTCTTGAGGACTTTCCTTGGGTGTATCAGATCCAGCGTTAGTGAAACAGAGACATTTAATTGCAGTAAGAGGAACATCCGATCTATTGCTGGCCTGTCACCATAGAGACGCGTGTTCGATCACAGGTTGGTCCGTGTAAAATTGATGGTTCACAAAGTGGCACTGGGCCAGATTTCACTCCATGTGCCTCAGTTTTACCTTGTCAGTGTAATTCTGCTTTTGCTTTATCGTTCGCAGTCCTTCCCTCTTCTACCTACTTGTTCACAGCAGGTGTCGAGGTTGTTTATTTTCACTTGATCACACTCAGACACACACCACAGTCGGTAGGACTCCTCTGGACGAGGGATCGTCCCGTCGCAGAGACCTCTACCTGACAACACAAACACTGTACAAGACAAAAAAATCCATGCTGCCGGTGGGATTCGAACCCACGATCCCAGCAAGCGCTCGGCCGCAGACCTACGCCTTAGACCGCGCGGCCACTGGGATCGGCTTTTTGCTTTGTACTTACGCTAGATGCTGCTCCAGGGACGGGACAGAAAAGGTGTTTCAATAAGTGGCCGTATATTTCTCTTGTTTAGTGTAGATAAAAGTCATGGATTTTGACATTCCGTATTTGAAAAATTTCATGCTGCAATTTCAACTGGCTTGATGCTAATTAGGGACAGGTGGCGGGCTCTTGTGAATGCGGTAATGAACCTCCGGGTTTCATAAAATGCGGGGAATTTCTTGACTAGCTGAGAAATTGCCAGCTTCTCAAGAAGGCCTGTGCTCCATGGAGTTAGTTGATGCTGATTACGCCAATAATATGATTCTTGACACGTCCTAACAACACTGAGGCAGAATGGGTTGATTGTGTTAGTGTGCGCGACAGTTGAAAGGCAGGCGTGACCTATTGACCTTGAGCCCTCAGTGTTACTTAATACCTTTAGTCTTCTCTTACGTATCGTTTGCAGTACATGGAATTAGTTTGGCTCTCGTACTGCGTGCGTGTAGACGCACCCATACATGGTTTTTAAAGCAGTGTAGTTTTCTTTAAGAATCGATCCTGTTTCCGTTTGTACAGGGTGGACCTGAACTCGGGAGGCTGCCTTACGGTATAGGCATTTGTTAGCCGGTGGAATTTTCGAGGTAAAGGCTAACAGCGAGTCAGTAGTACACCGACAGCTTGTATTCGCACTAAAGACCTACATGTTTCGACCGACATATGGTCATCTTCAGGCTGTACACTTTTTGCAATGTAGTACGTTAATTCTCTGTCAACATATATTCGTGGCTTTTGGAGACTGAGTAAATATTGTATATATATTTCATATTAAATAGATATATATTTCATGTTAGGTAGACATATGTTTCATATGTACTTCCTTTAATGAAACTTTAAATCTATATATTTGTATGCGATTAGGTAAAAATGGAGACCTGGGTCTCGAAAATACACGAATGTATATTGGCAGGAAATTAAACTAGTATATTCCAACAGGTGTACAGCCTGAAGATGACGGCATGTCTTTCGAAACATGTAAGTGTTCAGTGTGAACACACACTCACCGAACTACAATTAAGCTGTGCGCACTGTGACATAAATTGCTACCGACAAGCTGAAAAATCAACATAACGGGATGCACAACTTCAAACTTATAATTCAGGGAAAATTTATTTCGTATTTAGGTATCTGTTTTTGGCGCTTTTTCCCGCTCCTTATCTTAACATAATATCAAGAAACTATACTCCTAAATCACAGAAGACATTCTGTGTCTTCGTTACAAACACAAGTCTATCAATGCTGTTGGGTGAAATAAATGTCCCTTTATTCTGATACTCATACAAACACTTAAACAAAATCTGTGGGGAAAAAAAACGGCCGAGTGTTTTTATGTTATAGCGGGTGGTGCGATATGGGGTGTAGGTGTCTGCGCGTGCTGTCGGTACGTTCATGCTTAGCTCAAGGTAAGGTCACGGTCACCATTGGTAGTGTATTCACAGTGAACCCTTTTTGCGGCACTCTGCCGTAGTTCGTCTTCGTCTGCACATCCGCAGAAACTTAAAGGATGACCTCATTACGCAGTTTTCTCCAGTCCTGCACTACGTCCTCTCTCTTATGTCCAGCATTCCTTCCTCAGCGTCCTATTCTCGAAGACTTTGGTAGGTAGTTGAAGGCGAAGACCTTTGCTGACTGCCGGTGAAGAACTGAGTGTTGGTTGATCGTCCGCTCGCCCTGCATGCTGCGGTCTTCATTATAATTTTATTATGCATCCTTTTGATGCCAACCGCTCCTGTGGCATCACGCTACCTGTGCAAACTTGCCTGTTGCCGTTGGCCTAACATTGCATGGTGGTTCGCAAAATTAATTATGTGAGAAAGATTTCTCGCGGTCTGTTTAGGCAACAAATTGGCCCCACAATTATGTAAGTACTGTGACTTCTGTCATGAAGGGTGAATGAAGTTGTTCTGTTTTGAGATGTGACACCGTCCGGATTGGTACATGTCTACCAATCCGGACGGTGTCATGTTCTAGTGGAAAGCTTCTACGTAGTCAGGTCAGAACATCAGCTCACGTATCAAAGGTACGTGTTTGTTTGCCAGGTGCAAATTACCTGACCTACTGGCATTTCAAGTTCTGATCGGTGGGTATATAGATTGTGGCCTCGTGTGGTGTGACGTCATGTGGTTTGTTATATGTGTACCAAACTGCTCGGCGTCACAAGGCAGAACACGTGATATTAATTACCGTAGTTTAGTCGAAGGCTAATGTCTTGGAGTGGCAATTTCGACACATCTGGGAAGAGTTCGCATGACTTTCGTCCGTCCGCCCGAAAGCTAATAAGGTTTGACATGAAACTGCAATGTATATATGTGCTAATGACAGCGAATTGTGAACCCCATCTGGGGCATGAGTGCAGAGTTTAAACTCCTGCAGCATCTTTCTAAAGTATACTTTCTTGCTGTCATTTGTAGGTGTCTTTCGTAGTTTGTGCACATTTTTCATACACCTTGCATTCTCATGGGATGCAGGGAAACCCTGGCGACGGCATGTGATATATAAACACAGGGGTACACAAATTTTAAACACAGTTTACAACATTCTCAAAATTTTAGTCACCAGGATGGCGACGTGAAGAAATTTCGATTTCGAAGACCCAAAAATGTTACGCGCCGTTGTACAAAATTTAGTCTCCTGGGAGACCTAGCTCCCGGGGTTTGTGCACCTCTGTTATAAACATTTATCTCTCAATATTACCTATTTGAAAATATGTCTAAAATTTTTATATTCCTTGCAAATTTCCAAAGGCATTTATTACCACCGCCTGCCTGTAGTGCAGCGACTCAGTGTAGCCTGACTCCATTCACTTTGCATTGTGCTCCTGTTTGATGTGAATCCAAGCAGTAGTGGCCATGAAATGTTAAACACACAGGTGCCCCGTGCCCTGAACACTGTGACAAGTGCCTTTGCAGGATGTCTCATGCCATACCGAGCGACTTACTTCTATTGCCTTATTCACATTTTGCTCACTAATCAACTGTCAACGTTCTTCTCGCCTGTGTAAATATGCAGACTTGCTGCGCAACTGTTTCTGCAGCCCGTGCCTCTTATCTGATGTATCATCGGACCTTATTATATGTATATATACAGCATTTCTTCCTTATATTTTCTCACACTGCATAAATATTCTTTGTATCTTTTTTGAGCTCCATTTCAGTTTGTCGCTTGCACACTTTCTTGCAGTCTGAACAGAGCTGTACAGTCAGGCCTGCACTATTTTAATCTGGAGTCCTGTATAATATTTACTGCTCATTTAATACGCTGCTGTCAGATCTGTGTACAGTTTTAGTTTTCTTGTTTCGTTTCGCAGTCCTCGCCTGTTCTACCTGTTTGTTCACAGCAGGTGTCGAGGTTGTTTATTTTCACTTGATCACACTCAGACACACACCACAGTCGGTAGGACTTCTCTGGACGAGGGATCGGCCCGTCGCAGAGACCTCTACCTGAGAACAAATAACATTCACAAGAGACAGACATCCATGCCCCCGGTGGGATTCGAACCCACGATCCCAGCAAGCGCTCGGCCGTAGACCTACGCCTTAGACCGCGCGGCCACTGGGATCGGATTTGTTTTCTTGTCTTTATGTATTTTCCTTAACTGCACATGTAAGCCGCTATATGTAAAGGCCACGCATTACTTCTCCTTTCGATAATTGGGATCCGAGTTGTGTCTGTACGCATGGTGAGTTTTCCGCAATATTTTCGTACCCAAGTTTACAACATACGTGCCTCAACGTGCGTTATCCGTTGTTACGGGAACGGCCGGCCAGACGATATTCGGAGTCGCACTGCAGGAGGCAGCTTAGAGGACATTGTTGCTTTAAAAACCATAAAATATTTTTCTCCATCACTTTACGCCTCTTTATTCTGTTCGTCCGGCTACAGTTGCTTAGTTTCAGTTATTTGTGCGTCTCCCCTTCTTTGCGGCATCTTTTAAAACTCTTTTCACGGTCAGCCTCATGTGCAGGCAAACTGCCTGGTTGTTATCTTTACACGCCGTTGGAGAGAGAAGCACCAGTGCCAGGCGCGCGCCGTATGTGACTCCCGAGCTGCGTTATTGTCACCCCTGCATTATTGTCTAGATTTATACTTTCCTTTTTACGATCTAGAACAGCAAGTTGGCAATGTCGCAAAGTTTTTCTTCCCCGTTTAGTTTTGTAGCTATAAGCAATGAACTGTTGGCTTTAGCATTGCAAGAGGACAGACAATAAACGTGGCTGCCCACGTGTTATTGACCATTGTTATACGACAAACACGTTGCGAGTGTGCGAAATTTAATGTTCTGAGAATCGCTACTCAAGTGCTAAGTACAGAAGAACTCGGTTATAACGTCATGAAAAGGACTGAATATTTTATGTCGTTATAAACGAGTGTTGTTGTAACCGACGAGTATAATGTTATGGTTAACAGTGAGGAATTAATTGGTACCACAGAATATCTGACGCTATAGACGAGGTGTCGTATAAACTGATGTCGTCGTAACCGGGTTCGAGTGTACTTTAATAAAATGAAATAAAACGAACAATTACAATCACAGACGTGCAGTGTTAGGAACTCGTGAATTGTTGAGATGGGCTGCAAAAGTGCCGGTGGCTGCTTTTCCTGCGGACAATAATGCTTGCAAACCATTTCTTTCCGTTACAGGTCTTTTTATGTTTTCCACTTACACATGTACAAATAACACTAAATTAATCCTTTAAAGACGAAGCATATCTGTTTTATATAAGGACTCAGAGCGTACCGCGCTGTAAACACTCTCCACTTCGGTTATAAAAATCAATCTCTTAATGTTTTATAAGGCAAAAGTTGCTGTTTGTTCTGAGATCCGTACAAAACACATAAACGCAATGTGGGCACCACGTAGAATTTTTTAATGTTAAACCTGGTGGTACGTAAAGTTACCGCTAGGCTTTAAAAGGTTAAGTGAAGTTGATACACACGAAACAAACACAGTACCAGAATCACACCTGCTGAGCATACAAGCCAAATCCGGCAGCACAGTCACCCAGTTCACTGTATTCATGCTATAATCGCCAGGCCTACATCCTGAATGCGATGTGAGAAGCGGAACAGTAGTCCATGCGTCGTGTGAGAAATGTCCGCCAATTATTACGAATGACGGAGCGATGTGCCACAGGAATGGTGTCACTTTTGCTTCTTTCTTCGCAGAAGTAACCCAGTGCTGTCAGTCAATATTCATAGAGTTTTAGCTACGTGTGTGTGTTTGTTCACGGTACGGTACAAAAGTAGTAAACTCTTTCCTGCCTAACTCCTCTTTCTCCCAAAGTCCAAATTGCAGTTTTTCTGCTTAGGATTTGAGGTTCTAACAGCTGTAATTTTGAATATAGCCTTTCTCCTAGGGTGTTACGCCGTACGGTTGGGTAGATAAGTACAGACCCTTCTATAAGTGTTCGTTGCCTACATATTCAATGCAGAATAGACACTGAAGACAGAGGCAACCTATTGCTCCGAAACGCTGATACCAATCTACCAATTTACACGGTACCACACTTCCTATTTCTGTGCTGGCATAAGCGGCACAGTGCGGCCTTGTAAGAAGAGCGTGGTTTGAGTTTTTTTTGGGGGGGGGGCGCGCGCAATGAGCTGTGAGTAGTAATTTGGTGATCCATGGAAAGCAACAACCGTGAAACTGGCCGTGATTTCAGGCTTCCGCCGCGATGTTAATGAGATCTTCGCTCTTCTGGGATGTTACGTGGCGCCGTGCGGTAATTGTTTGGTAAAAAATTACCGCACGGCGCAGTGTAATGTCCCACAAGAGCGCAGATTTCAACAGTGAAACTGAAATTATGTAACGTGCTTACCAAATTGCAGAAAGTACGTTACTTCGCAGTGCGGCACCCTAAATACTTCACAAAATGAGATACGAGTTCCGTCATTAGTTTTAACAGTCTTTCACAGATGGCTCTGTAGTGGTGTCATCTACGGGAAACTTAAAAGTTGGTGGGACATTCAGAGTTGCACCAAGATGAACAAGGCAGGTAACAAAATCAGGTAGTTTTGCTCTATAACGAGAAATACCTTGAAGACTGAAGTTTGCTGGCGTGTTTCACCGTGCAAACTGATCGATAGCTATCGATATATTAAAGGGGCATATCGCCTTCATAGTCAGGGTCAATGTGCACTGCGTGACCCTGACACCGCCCGGCGTCCCTGAAGGCACGAATGTTCAGCAGCACGGCATTGACAGTCTTACATTTCGATAAATCCCTTACTGTTGGCAGTACGTCGTGCTTTTCGTTTAGTATTCTGATGTACAGCATAAGGCGGGAACTGAGAAACCTCGGATCAAGAGACCACATGGAAGACCTAGTAACAGATGGGACAGAAAGAGTGCGGTTTTATGATGGTGGTTATGTGCCTTCGGTGTGGCATGAGATGGGCTAAATGAAGTAGACAGCTGGTTGATAAATGTGCACTGAAGTTACGAGTTGTGTGAGAGTTAGTGCGTATTTATGTTGAGTGCGTGGCTACAATGAGACAGCTGGACACGGGGGTCGCTTATGTAGAAATTAATACACTTTTTACTCCTCCTTAAGAATTGTGAGCATAGACAGATGCCTGGCCTTCAGAGGCTGCTGAACTCCACATATTTCTTTGCATTATGGAACATTTCTTTTAACATCTTCACGCGTTCTGAATTAACTTCAAAGAACGACAGAAGGAATATTCCGTCAGGGTACAAAGTGTTTGTTCAGCAGTTCGTAGGATCCGTAAATGAATATTTAGGGACGAAAATGATTATATAGTGAGTAAATTTCGAGTTGTTTAGTGCTTTAATGCCCAGTGGTTACTTTATGTACCGCCAGGTTTAACATTCACAAATTCTACGTTCTGCCCACACAGTGTGTTTATGTGTTTTGTGTGAATCTCAGAACAAACAGCGATTATTTCCCTATACAGCATTAACTGACTGGTTTTTATAACTGCGACGGAGTGTGTTTACTGCGCGGTACGGACTGAATCTTTTAATATAATTCTACGTTCTCTCCACACAGTGTTTATGTGTTTTGTGTGGATCTCAGAACAAACAGCGATTATTTTCCTATACAGCATTAACTGGCTGGTTTTTATAACCGAGAGGGAGTGTGCCTACTGCGCGGTACGGACTGAATCTTTAACGTTTTAAAACCAACCGGTAACTTTTCATACCACCGGGTTTAACATTAAAAAATTCTACGTGGTGCCCACATTGCTTTTATGTGTTTTGTACGGATCTCAGAACAAACTGCAACTTTTGCCTTACAAAACATTAAGAGACTGGTTTTCATAACCGAGACAGAGAGTGTTTACAGCGCGGTACGCACTCAGTCCTTATATAAAACAGATACGCTTCGTCTTTAAAGGGTTAAACGTGAATCGCATGCTTTAGAGGGTTAAGTGTGGCGTTCTGATTTGCATCATTGTAAGTCTAACCTATATGCCGTATACCAAATACGTTGTGTTTACAAAGGATCCTGTTATTCTGAGATCTGTGACATAGCGAAAAGATATTTGAGGTTATCATTTCCCTTTTATGTAAAGCGTGACAGCATGACTTTGCGAAACAGCAGGAAATAAAATGTATCTTTATTGCCCAGCACGTTTGCTACTGGCCTGTTGGCTAATGCTGTGATAGTGAATAGACGAACTGATACGGATGTAGGTGGTCACTGTGTGACCTCTTACAGAATTGCATCCGAAAATATTTCTGTGGCAAATGAAGAAAATAAAGAAATATTTGGCCTCGTAAATCGAGTGTCAGAGATTGGAATGACAAAAAAGCGATATCGTTTTGAACTTCACATACTTAGTTTTCGTTCAGGTACTTATTTTGGCCTTAGCGGAATGTACTAACATTTATTTATTTATTTATTTATTCGCCTGTATAGCTCAGTCAGTGTAATGAGTGCAGCATTGTCTACAGGATCGGTATTCGATACCAGGCCGGGGTGGAAGATTTCGTTTTACCGCTGCATTAAAGCCAGCTCTGGGGCCCAATTAACCTCCTAACAAAAGGCCAAGCCCAGTGGCCGCACGGTCTGAGGCCTAGGTCTGCGGCCGAGCGCTTGCTGGGATCGTGGGTTCAAATCCCACCGGGCGCATGGATGTTTGTCTTGTACAGTGTTTGTGTTGTCAGGTAGAGGTCTCTGCGACGGGCCGATCCCTCGTCCAGAGGATTCCTACCGACTGTGGTGTGTGTCTGAGTGTGATCAAGTGAAAATAAACAACCTCGACACCTGCTGTGAACAAGTAGGTAGAAGAGGGAAGGACTGCGAAACGAAACAAATGGCTACCGGGCCTCTTTGTCCCAAAGGTAAATGGGCCTGAACGTGAAGCTGATTACTCATCTTCATCTATTATTTATGTTAAGAATGCGTGGGGCTGTACCTCTGCTCCCCTAATACGTCTTCACGCCGTAACATTTTATAACCTGGACACATTTAAATTTTACATTTTTTGCTTATTTGTTTTCATTGATTCATCCAAGTACTGGGCACACAAAACAGAGTTGTCGTTGGTATTCAGAGCGTCTCATTTTGCTTGGTTCCGCGTTCGGATCACACCAAATATGTGGACAGGTGACAGCTTTTGCTACTGCCAGCCATTCCGACAATTAGCTTCACGTTCTGGCCCACCAAACACAAAATTCAGCCCTGTGCTCAACTGCTTCCCTCTGCTGCATGCTACTACAGTCCGCTTCCCATCGCCTTACCTACTTCACCGTTTTTCTAGCCTATCTTTGAAAGAAGGCAGAGCGGGCACTGCCTGGAAATCCCCCGAGCACTAAATCTTGGTTTCCTTTGTCATGATACTGTGACTCCCCTTACTGTACTCATTATTATTATTATCATCATCATCGTCATCATCATCATCCCCTTTATGCAGGGTATTCACACTTATGTACCTGAAACAAACCACGTTTCTAGGGTACACAGTGCCGCAGCTATCCTGCGCATACTGTTAATGGTGCACATAGCGCTGTCTGCAATACTAAACCCTTTCGTGCTTCTACATTAGCACTTCCCGCAGTGTGTGTGCTGTGCCCAGTACAGCTGTTTTCTGTAGTTCCTTGATACCGTGCTGTCCCGGTACGCTGCTCAAGTATTTTCTGAAGGATTTTGAAATGGTTCCAGTTGCCCCTGTTATTACTGGCGTCAACTTTGTTTTTACATTCCACATGGGCTGTATTTCTGTTATAAGGTCTTTATATTTTAGAATCTTCTCGGCTTCTTTCTTTATCACATTTCTGTCTCCCGGGATTGCTACGTCAATTAGCATACATGTTCCTTTTTAATTATCCCGGATTACGATGTCTGGTTTACTGTTGGGGATGGTTCTGTCGGTTTGCACCTGTTGATTCCATAATACGGTTACTTTGCCCTCTTGATTTGTTTCTACTGATTTCATTATTATTATTATTATTATTATTATTATTATTTGATGTTCAGGTCCGCTTGTGAGCCCCTGGATGGGCTCGATGCGAAGAAGGACGGAATGCCCCGGACTTGAACTCAGATCCCAGAGTGTCGTGTTATTGACGCACAGTCCTAATGTCTAGAAACAGAGGCTGAAGACTTGTGCAAAAAGCAGGAGTTGCTGCTGCAACGAAGCTGCGATATCCTCTATGTGATGCAAGAGAAAGAACTCTGTGGCTTCGGTTTTGTTATCCTTCGTTTTTCCGCTGTGTTGCAATAGATCGTTAGCAGAATAGCCTGGAGAGATGCAGGCGATATACATGAACGCGCCTACCATCGCTTTCCATGTAGTGAGACACAGAACAATAAAACATACCGGGCCGTTCTGAACACACTCACACCTTCACACTTATGGATTATAGTAATGTCTAGCCTGTTTAATGGATACCAGTGTTTCGGGGGAACATACTGCTTCCATCTTCATTATAGCTGGAAACTTAAAGTTATATACAGTATTACATTGTTAGAGCAGGTAAGCGGAAAGAAATTAACCTTCAATAAGACGTCTTTATTGGGTTTTAAATCTCGCGCTTAGTTCAAAACACGAGTGATGGTATCGGTAAGCTCAAAATAAACACTTGTTTAGTGTTTGTGTTTAATGACGCTGTCACCTGCTAATATTAGATGGCGTCGAGAGTAGGTTAGTGAAATACAAGTACATGGAAGATCAATGGAATTGTATTGACAGGGTAAAACCGTTTGTTTGTAGAAAAATGTGACTCGGGCCCTTTTTGTTGGCACAAATCTCACGTGAACTGCCCCGGTTATTAAACCGGGCCTCCGCGTTCAGATGGCCGTGACTAATTCAACATAACTGACTACTAACAAATTAAATAAGTAAATACAACTAACTCACTCCACAGAAGCTGCTAGTTCCTCAGCTAGTCAACAAATTCTCGGTACTTTATGGGACCCATCATTAACATGTAGCTGTTATAGTGTTGGGCCACTTGTTGACCCATTCCGGTCTCATTCGTCAAAAAGTCTCTTCAATTGTCCTCCCTTTTTGCTCCTGCCTTCTGTTGTGCAGTTCTTTATTATCCTGAGTAATCTGTTACGGGACTTTTTATTTACATGTTGTATCCAATTTCTCTTGTAGCTCTGTATTTTATCCAAAACCTGGGTTATATTTAACCTTTTAAAGCCTAGCGGTAACTTTACGTACGACCAGGTTTAACATTAAAAATTCTACGTGATGTCCACATTGCGTTTATGTGTTTTGTACGGATCTCAGAACAAACAGCAACTTTTGCCTTATAAAGCATTAAGAGACTGGTTTTTATAACCGAAGTGGAGAGTGTTTACAGCGCGGTACGCACTGAGTCCTTATATAAAACAGACACGCTTCGTCTTTAAAGGGTTAATTCCTTTGCAATCTCTGTATTTGTTCTTTGGAACCCGAAGGTCCATTGTTGTGGCAGTTACAGTGACGATGCTTGTGATGACCCATGTTACGTCAGAGTCCTACAAGACCGCACTTTATTATTCCAATTAATGTGTCGCTGTATCGCCTTCATGTGCAGAGGACGCAAGGTGCTTGCAGCTGTTGTGAACACTGTAATGAAGTTGAGGTTTTCGTAGAAGGCTGGGAATTTCTTGACCACCTAACCACTACCGGCTTCTCTAGACGGCCTCTGCACCGTGGGGCTAGATACTTATATAGTGCTCGTAGTTAGGTTTTGTGGGAAAAGGCGTAGTCCTGCCGAATAAACGGCTGATCGCAGCAGCTGTTTGGGGTTAGCTGTACACTGGTAAATGTCCATGAAACGTGGGGACAATGTGATCCCGACCACTTCAGTAAGGAACTTTAATTGAAAGCAATTATGAACTTTGCTCTTTATCCACAGAAATTCCTAGAAAACCAAATAATTGCTAACAAGGTTCAGTTCAAGCTGTGTCTTTACATTAGCCTTTTCCGACGTTTCGAAAGAACGTTGTGCCTTCGTCTTCAAGGGTTGAGTGGTCATTTCATTCGAACCCCTTCATCCTTGAAGGTGGAGGCATTAAGTTCCTTCGAAATGTCTGTGACTGTTAATTAGTCGACAGGGCCCACGTACGCATCGCTGTGAGAACATAAATTCTTTGATATTTTGATCAATGGATTTTAAGAAATTTTATGATGGCACTGTTACTGCAGTTTAAAACTTAGACTGTACGTTTTTATACACTATATGCGCCTGTTTATGTATTTTTGATTTACCAAAGCTTTGAGTATTTTAGATTACAGGTGTAGTGTCTAATATTACTATGAGTGGTGGATGATGAATTTGAAAGGATGTGGAAGTGGTCGTGGCCTAATTTAAGGCACTTTCCAAACGCTTGATTGAGTGATTGAGAAGTCATTAAGGCTCGAGCCAGGATAACCGGTTTCGGAGTTGAGATTTGAACTCTGGACACTTTTTGTCACTCCTCGGCGAAGTGTGTTTTCAATTAAGTGCGTTTTAAACTTTCGGTATTTTCACCGAAAAGTTGTCCGGTTTGTGTTTGTGAATTTAACGGACATGATAAATGCGACAGCCAAATGAAGAAGGTCCTTTGTGTTTGTGTGGACGGACTTGTGCCCTTATTGCAGTGGACAGTGCTGGCATATAATACGGAACTGGGACGGTGTTGGACGCTCAGTGAGCGGCAAGCAGCTCTGGCAAGCGCATCGTACTGCCGGCTGGTTATACCCAGAAGTAGGGACTGCTTCCGATGACAATGAGGTGCAAGTTCGCGACTGTGGCGCTGCTGTCGCTGTGTCTGTGTGTCCTCAGTGGTAAGTCGCTTTGAGTTATGAGTGTAAAGTCGTGTGGTTTAGGACATAGCATTGGGTTGATTATTAAATACTTATGTGTTTTTGGGGTGCGATGATATTAGAATGGATCGAACACAGTGGTTACTGTATGTACCACCAGGTTTAACATTCACAAATTCTACGTTCTGCCCACACAGTGTATTTATGTGTTTTGTGTGGATCTCAGAACAAACAGCGATTATTTCCCTATACAGCATTAACTGACTGGTTTTTATGACCGAGACGGAGTGTGTTTACTGCGCGGTACGGACTGGGTCTTTAAATATAATTCAGGTTACTCTACCATTATACAGGGTATACACAAAAGAATGGTGCGGTTTCAAAAGTTAACAAGAAATTTATTTCTCACCTTACACGGGCACAACGTACACCGTCAGCAGCGGCAACTGTCCAAGTTTCTCATGCGTTAATCACAGTCCTTCAATGTGTGCACCCTGGGTCACACGACACACATCCACACGGTAATCAAATTCATCCCAGACTCGGTGTAGCATGTCCGCTGTAATGGTCTGCAGTGCATGCGTTATCCGATCAC
>BLKM01000736.1:1571091-1647651 GCA_013340265.1 Coptotermes formosanus | reverse complement strand
TACATACATACATACATACATACATACGTACATACATACATACATACATACATACATACATACATACATACATACATACACACACATATATACATACATACGTACATACATACATACATACATACACATACATACATACATACATACATACATACATACATACATACATACATACATACACATACATACATACATACATACATACATACATACATACATACACACACACATACACACACACACATACATACATACATACATACATACATACATACATACATACATACATACATACACACACACAAACACACACACACATATTACTTCCATGGATCCGTACATGTGTCACAGGGACAACAGGATGTGGAACAATTTATATATATATATATATATGTAGTCACGTTGTATATAGTTCTCTATATTAGCAAATCAGGTATTGCCGCAAACAGTATGATTATTGGCTTCATGTGTTTGTGTACATTTTTCGATTGTCAGTTAAATGAGATTACATGTGAAAGAACGAGACGTGAAGGTTGGAGCTGAAACTTTACAAGTTTTTCCCTACAACGTGTAGCGTAAATTACAGCTTGTGTAGATATATAGATGCTTATATGTGCGTGTATATACTTGCAGCGCGTGCAAACACTGCCATCTGTTGCGGTACAGCTCTTGCATAGGCGTGCGTACTTTGTTAGAACCTAGGAACATATTGCAGGGAACCTAGTGTTACATCTGGCGGTGTGAGTTCCTGCGTCACTTCTGCTCCATCCCACCTAACGACTAATTGAACTTATTACCGTGTCATGAGTGTATCAGACTGACACCCTGAGTTTGTTCCCTTTCGTGTAGCCCATGATAAACGTGGTAAAGTGTACTTCCAGTCTTTAGGCGCAGTGTAAAACTCCATCCAGAGCGTGACGAGTTTCCAAAGTTTTAAAATCCAGTAATTAATTCTGTATAATGAAAGGCAAATCTAAAAATTGATATCTTATATTTGAAGAGAATCTCTTCAAAATTAGTAAACCTTTTTCGTTTATTCAATTGGGGTCCTGAAACTTGCATTATATGGGCTGTTAATATGTGATTAGACAAAGAATATATTTGCATATCTTCCCAATTTATGTAGAAATTAAAAAAAGCAGAGAGCCAATTTTCGTTTGAAGTTGTCTGCTAGGTATATCTAGAGGGATCGGATTGAAATATTCATTTTATTTACCAATAATTATATTCCGGCACTCTTAGGTAACAAGTTTGTGACTTCGAGCCAATCGAAAATTAAATTAAATGTCACATTAACAGACAACATATAAAACAAACGTAACCAGAGAACCAGCTGAAATTGTCATCTACTGTGACATGTTACCGAGGTCTCGATTCTAAACAATTAAGTGAAACATGCGAGTTCGATTGAGTACTCCAGTTGAGAGATGGTAACAGAAAATTATTTCTAGATGGTATAGCTCTTAAGCGTCGAACCCAGTGGCAGCGCGGTCTAAGCTATAGGTCTGCGGCCGAGCGTTTGCTGGGATCGTAGTTTCGAATCCCACCGGGGGCATGGATGTTTGTCTTGTACGGTGTTTATTTTGTCAGGTAGAGGTCTCTGCGACGGGCCGATCCCTCGTCCAGAGGAGTCCTGGCGACTGTGGTGTGTGCTTGAGTGTGATCAAATGAAAATTACAAAAAACCTCGACACCTACTATGAACAAGTAGGTAGAAGACGGAAGGACTAAGAAAGAAAGAAGGTAACTCGTAAGCTTTGTTCGTCGTTTCTAGTAGGTAATATATTAACCTGCAGGGAAAAGAATCTAAGTAAATTAAACATATAAATTACGCAAGTACAAGAACATTTTCCGTGACAGTTTTAAAACTTCGACTGCTTCAAGCTAGTTCAGTTAATTTATAAGTAATTATAGTTTTGACTAACTTCAGGAGACTGAAGTCTGTTAATACAGCGCTAGATAAATCATGAATACAGGCAGTAATTGAAAGGGCAGCAAGAACAACAGACACAAACACTTATGTCATTCACGAAGACGCTATGACCTCTCTAAGATAGAATTGGTACGTGCTGTAGCAGCACAGCCAAGTTCAGTAATTATCGAGGATGTAGACGCATAAAAGATGTCGATATCAGTCTGCATTTATCTGTTTTCTTTGCGTGGCCTTCGGGAAGAAATATTCGCCCTTCCTCTTGATATAAACAGTATTATTGCCTTTAAGTGTTTTCAGAAACATAATTTATTACTTTTCCTTAAAGGGAATGTATTTACATTGTATTGGTTGGTCATCCTGTTACGTGTAAAGAAACCCCTCAGATAAGTTATTATTTCTTCTTATTAACTTTTATCTCTACGTATTTGATTCGTATTATATAACAAATATTAATATCAAAAAACCAGTAACAAATATTTTGGTTTCTCTACAAATCTTTAAATTTTGGAGTACTCTCATAAACACAATTATTTCCTTACATCCGAATTAAATATATTTTCAGAGGAATGGGTTATTGAATGTAATAACGCAGAAAGTGACATGGTTGGTGGAACGCTTTCAGAACTACCTTAGCGATAATTTACGAACTTGCGAGATATTGCACCCTGTCGATTGGAAAGTAGTTACTGACGTGTTGAGGGAATGTTTTGCCTCCATCTGCAGGGTTTAGATGTCGAAATTGGTTAAAAAGGTAAAGCAATTCCATTACAGGCCTCAACTGGCCCTGAGGGTTCCAGGAGGTTGAGGCTCCCAGATTTCTAGATAATCGGCACATGAATGCGGTAAGGTTGTCAGCGCTATGCACCGGCCGCCTTTACCCCCCAGGAAATATTCCTGGTACTTATGTCTGTTAGAGGCTGAGTCGACCCCAGGGCCATAGTGCAGCCGGAAGGATTATGTCAATGAAAAATTCTAGTGACACCATAGGAAATCGAACCCCCCGACTTTCCGGTTTGTAATGCAGTGCCTCAATCAACTGCTCCACGGCGTGCCCCCAACTTGATTAACCCTTTAAAGACGGAGCGTATCTCTTTTATATAAGGACTCAGTGCCTACCGCGCAGTAAACACTCTCCACTTCGGTTATAAAAACCAGTCTCTTAATGTTTTATAAGGCAAAAGTTGCTGTTTGTTCTGAGATCCGTACAAAACACATAAACGCAATGTGGGCACCGCGTAGAATTTTTTAATGTTAAGCCTGGTGGCATGTAAAGTTACCGCTAGGCTTTAAAAGGTTAAATCTACCCAAAAGATGGAGACAGCTTACTGCTCCGGAACGTCTGTAACTGTTTACCAGTCGACACGGCGTAATAAAAAGAATTAGTCTTCATCAAGGCCGCTGTGAGAGCAGCACGTCTGGCAGGTGTGTCACTGTTTCATGCACGGAGTGTGATTTTACACTTCGATTATACCGCAACGGCTGTGACATATAATGTGCGGTAACAGGAATTGCCTCTAATATACAATATATTGCTTTATTGCAGGGTGTTATAGTTCGTCGATTATTAGCCAGAATCGCTCACACATTGCCTCCATTATGTGAATAAATAATACTAAATACCGTTCAGTTTGTAACTCTCGGAATGAGTCATGGTTCCGAAGCGTGCTTATTAAGGAAGGCGTAACCTGTTCATGATTGGTGGTAAAATTATTCATTGGTTTTATTCTAATGACGTAATTACTTGCTTCATGTAGAATAATAAAATTCGTATGCTTAAAATCAGTTGAATTCAGAGGGAAAATCAGCTTAGATTTTAAAATAAATATAATTGTTTCATATTTTATGATTTGGATAAAATGGCATTTCTGTTTAACCTTTTAAAACCTAGCAGTACCTTTACATACCACCAGGTTTAACATTAAAAAATTCTACATGGTGTCCACATTGCGTGTATGTGTTTTGTACGGATCTCAGAACAAACAGCAACTTTTGCCTTGTAAAACATTAAGAGATTGGTTCTTATAACCGAAGTGGAGAGTGTTTACAGCGCGGTACGCACTGAGTCCTTATATAAAACAGATACGCTTCGTCTTTAAAGGGTTAAGTATACTTTTGTGTTTCAGTGTTCGTGTGATTTAACTTTCCAGCAAATGAGCATTGGCTGGTAAATTTGATTGGTTTGCTGATGTACGGGCTAGTGCTTATGTAACAATATGTAACTCTGGTGTGACACAGCACGATCTGATAGACTTTGTGCATCGTCCCCGTCTTTTTTTTTTAATGGAAGCCACTACTTTCTGAATCTGAGTCTATTTTATTTACCGGGCGTATAGAAAGAAACGAATTCATACTCTGCTGGGTTTCTAAGTGCAACTGTCCTTAAATCCTGGACAGGGTATCTGTTTATTATTGCGCTATTCATCTGATGAAAGAAAACTAATTGCGAATTGTATGGACTTTTATATAAAAGGCTGCGATAATAAATAAGCGAAAAATAACGTCAAGATTGCTATATGCTGTGATGTGACGCCGTGTAGTGTTGTATAAACTTATCTACATTTCGAAGGAACGTGCTGCCTCCATCTTCAGGATGGAAAGTCGAGGTTCTTCGCTGTTTTATGTTAGGAAGGTGGTACTCTTTTGCCTGACCTTCTAATAATTTGTGGTTAGGCAGATGTAGTCTTCGATGCCCCCCCATACACACTCTTTTACCCTAAATATAAGATCATCACATTCTTCCGAAACGTCGGAGAATTTCTACCAGACTATACGATATCATAATCCAAAAAGGATTTTCCCATATTAAGGATAAAAGAGTACACCACTCCGCTGCTGTTCTTCTGTGAAGATGTAGACGGAGCGTTGTTCCGGAGCGGCAGTAAACTTCTACCTTACTACAATGTGTTACAACCCCAAAGAGGGTAAACTGATTTCATAGTTACTGCCTTGATGTTCTAAGAAATCAAGCAAGATCGTCTGAAACTTTAGGGTAATGCATGTTTTCAAAATTCGGGGTTGAGTTGGGGCAGGGCTTTTAATGCTGCTACTCGTGAAGAGTCCTGTGGCTGCAGTTGAATTTAATTACACACACATACACACTTATCAATCTGTCGTGAGAAACACGGCGCCGTTAATTAGGATAACTTGTTATGGCAGTCAGTCTTTCTTCATTAATGCAGTACATTCAGTTTTTTTTTTATTTTAGGATGTTGTTGGGCGCGTGTATGTATGTGTGTATGTGTTGGCGCTTTTGTGTAACTGTCTGTTCTTAACGATATGTAAAATAGATTTGAGATAATTCCCCCATTTTCGGGGCGTTTAGTGTAAACTGTGTGCTGTTGAAAACATCCCCATTTCAGCGTTCGTGTATTTTGTAATTTTTCAAGTTCTGTGTTAGCACAGCGAGCACAGTGTCTTCTGATTTGGGAACAATCAAGTGGCACTCAGTATGTATGTATAACATACATATCTTCGTATATCATTTGGGAGATATCTGTCACGTCGTGTCTGTTTAACATAAAGAGTGGTGGGAACCGGTGAATGCCGTAGTGGTTCACCTTCGCTAGAGATGAGTTCCAGTAAACACAGTAAGACACCTTCCTGATTGGTGGGTTCGAATAAACATTTCGATGCCCCTTCTCGAGTTGTGGGTTTCAGCTAACACGGTAATGAACCTTCGCCAGTGGTGGGTTCTAGTAAGCATGGTAGTACACCTCCGCGAGTGACGGGTTCCAGTAAACACAGTATTGCTGCTTTTCTTTCCGTAACCACCTTAGTCAATATCGTCTTTCAAAAGACGACCTGTTGAAGTTCGTAGCTTGTACTCTGCACGCACAAGACGTGCGATGCTCCGCTCCCCTGTCAAGCAACTGGAACTTTGAAAGGGAATCGTCTGTGCAGTATATTCTAGAGAAAAGGTACTTGTGTTCAAAGTACTGGAGGTTTCAAGAACGTTCAGTCTGTCGTCTGCTTACTCATGCCGTGTCTTCATCTACAAAAGAAGTAGAAATTTTTCTCTCTCATGATTCTTAATATTCGGGCTTGGTTTGACGTAAGACTTTTCAAATGCTAAACGAAAATTAAACATTTTCCATTACTGTAGTGGGGCCGCAGTGGCGCAGTTGGTTGATTCACTGCGCTACAAACCGGAAGGGCGTGGGTTCGATTCCCGATGGTGTCATTGGAATTTTTCATTGACATAATCCTTTCGGCCGCACTGTGGCCCTGGGATCGACTCTGCCTCTAACAGAAATGAGTACCAGGAATATTTCCTGAGGGGTAAAGGCGGCTGACAACCTTACCACCTTCAAGTGCCGACTGTCTAGAAATCTGGGAGCCTCAACCTCCTGGAACCCTAAGGGCCTGTCCAGGACTATAATGGGATTGCTTTACCTTTACCATTACTGTAGTATTTCTAGTCACTATTTTTAAATCATCTTATTGTGTGTATTTATTGCAGTCATTAAACGTGTTTTAAACAACGAGGCACTTGGCATCGCGAACACACTGTCATGAAAGCCACTAGCTTAAGACGAGAGAAGCTGCCGACTTGTATTTTGGTGTTTGTCACAGTTAGTGTAGTACACATTATAAATTGGGAAGCTGAGAGAGTAAAAAATTCAAATCTTATTAGTACATATGTAGATGTCTACATATACCCTTTGCTGTGGTTTGAGCTCGACTTAATAAGG
The DNA here is from genome assembly GCA_013340265.1 of Coptotermes formosanus. Classification (NCBI taxonomy): domain Eukaryota; kingdom Metazoa; phylum Arthropoda; class Insecta; order Blattodea; family Rhinotermitidae; genus Coptotermes; species Coptotermes formosanus. The sequence continues at coordinate 1,641,028 of BLKM01000736.1, read as the reverse complement.
AATTAAGAAAGACTAATAACGTGTATATTCGAAGTTGAATTGAGGGAAGAGGGAGAAAGAAGAAAAAGTAATGACCCATGTCCTGTTTTGATTTGTGTACGGAAATGAGCAATTGGAGACTGTGGACGTGGGATCAGTGAACTTTAGCTTGCTGGATGAAAGTAGATTATACAAAGAACGAATGAAGGAAAAACAGCATAAATGAGTGAATATTTTACCATACTAAAGAAAGCAGACTCTTTGACCCACTGAGATGAAGTGCCTAGCCTTCTAGGGCAAATAATGCAAAAAATGGCATACGAAATATTCGCCATTCGTGTATGAACAATGTTTGACACAAAAAATCGTGAAATAGTAGCATGGCAGCGACAGGGTTCTGTGATGTCAGGTCGTGTAGTGCAGTAAAAATGTACCGACAGCCTTCTGCTCTGAAGACGGAGGCAGTATGGTCCTCGTTAATGTCGGTTAATTTCAACGTGACTACGTGTCACATCCCAGAAGATGAGGGAAATATTAGTCTCATTTTATCCGTATCCCGTGCAATGGTTTGACTCTACAGTATTTAATCCAACTGATTTCACATGTTAACCTTAAATATTTGTTATTTTTTAATGCTTTTCCTACGTGTTTTGGCCCCTACATCCCACCGTCACGGAGGTCATTTGGTAAATAATTCTTAGGTTTAAGAGGCTGTCGTAATTGTCAGGTTTAACAATCGGTTAGCTTTGTAGGCTCTTTTTATTTTTTCCGTCACCTATTTTCTTCCATTGTTACAGGGCTAATTTTAACAAGGGGATCGAAACTTAATACGAAACATGTATTTTGACTTATACTACAACTTAATTTGTGTTACAGAGCACTTAGATATGATATTTTTGGGGGCTTCAGATTTCGGGTGAGAGGTTATTCGTATGCTGTTAATACCGATCCGTGTTGACATTTATTCTGCTTATCAGTTTACTGGTTTACTAGTACATATCGCGCGCGCGCGTGTGTGTGTATATATATAGATATATGTATGTATACACAAACATATTTGTCGTATATGGTATCCCCCTAAAAGTTTGTAACGTATGTGGATGTCATTAAAGTGCGAAGCGACAGAGAATGGCATCGACATACGCTACAAAATTTTATGGTAATAAGAGAATTTTATTTACAATGGACACGGCCAAGTATGCTTGTTGCCATACTATGAAGATGGGATTACGTTCATGGCATGTCGCTTCGGGAGGTATGCGTTACTTCGACTGAACATGACGCATGCGTAAGCGAGCCGAACGCTGCTCGCCCTCCCTCCAAATGTGAGTTCCAGGTTTGGCCGGTCAGCAATCGACAGTGCACATGATAGTGTTAGTGTTTAGCTAGTGCATTGCGTTGTGGTTGGTCAAATTTCTCGCGACACGTCTAATAACCGCTCGCGACGTATCAGTGTGTCGCAACACAGTTTTAGAAGCGCTGATAAAGGGCTTTTATATACGCACTGTATATATAATGAATTAGTTGTATACTGAATAGCTGGTATGTTCAAGCTGAAGTTTTCAGTACAAATTATGCACTCTAACACCGTTTTATGTGTATGAAAACAAAAAAGTAGTAAATGCAAACGCACTCCTTTTAAACGGATTTGCGATAGGTATCTTGTCTCCTTCTTAAGAATTCTTAATGTCCTCTGTGCAAGTTTATACCAGACTTAACAGCATCTGGTAAATTTATAACCGACGTTATAGTGTCATATTTAATTGGTCAGTATTCTTCATGGTGACAGCCGTGAAAAACTGAAATCTCACTAATATTTCTTCTTAAATTAGTTGGAATCAGTGAAAAGAACCCGTGGTTGTATCAGTACAACAGGTAATGTAATTGTTACATGTTTTTCATAACTTTTTATACACGGACTATAATTTAGGACGATCCGTCGGAAAAAAAACGAGAATAACCAGAAGTAAAAGAAGATGGATACTTCAGATACGTCTGTTATAGTAATGATTTCGGTTTAGATAACATTGCTTAATACATTTTGTTGCGAGTTTTGAAAGCAAAATCCTTGCTGAAGTGATATCAGGCAATGCTCTGCAAGTATTTGTAATTTAAAATGTTCAAGATTCGAAACAGTGACCACTTGAATATGACAGTAAATTGGTCACTTAACCACATTCCATTTCGCCCATTAGGACTTTCTTTCATGCCCCTTGTCATACTATATCTGACGAAAATAGCTTCAGTTATGAAGCCTGACCATTGGCGTCACAGATTCAGCGTCATCGTCGGTAAACAGAATTCCACAAACCGTGATCTTTGGTTCTCATTAAAATAATCGCAATAGAGTTCGGTCTTATCCCATCAAACTGTCATAACTTTGCAGTTTCCGTTCATGATTAACGCTCTGGTATAACTAACTGTAATATTTATGTATTTGTTGAATCAGGGGTGAATGGCAGGACGGATATGACTGGTGTTTTCCACTTGACAAAATTTCTGAAATCTCTTCAACTGTATTGTTGACAACTATTATTTTACATCTTGTACCTTAGCACAATACGTGTTAAATATACTTCACCCCCGTGAGTACTTTCTCTTTGAGTGGTAGAAAAATCTATATCTACAGCAGAACAACACATCCTAGAGTTTTCAATTGCGTGTAGTCACACGTCTGGTTGCCGATTTGGTCCCTTTACTGCTCAGGCGAGAGACTGTGATACCAGCTACTGAGTTAAGGTTGTAACTTTCAATTCCCATTTCTTGTTCGAGATATATGTGGGTTACCAACAAGCCACAAGGCAATCTCAATCCCTTTCGGATTAAGACATAAAGTTTATTTATTACCTTCTATATACTGATAGTAAGGTACTATAAAAACAGCATAAAGATAAGCGCGCAGTTGATCTATTGGTTAGAGTGGGCGCCTTCCAACTCGAGATAACTGTGTCCAAACTGCATACGTCTTAGTATAGTTCCCGGGAGAAGAACAGCTTTGTAGAAGTGCATGCTTTTTACGCTTATGTGTCTGTTTAAATATTTTGAAAAAAAATATATATATTGGCGTTTATTTTCAAACTCGTGGGGAAGGCAACTTTTTAGCGGTCATCCCGATGTCACATGTGTATTTTAAATCCCTGTACTCGGTACGTGTAATATACCTGCTGAAGTAGCTTCAGTGTATGGAGCAGTACATCTTAAATACCTAGCATTCCGAAAATGTGTTTTATTAGTGGTTTGTTAATTATATAACTGATTTAAGTTTCAGTGATAGCACTGGGCTTCACTATACTGGTATACTTGTATTGTAGGAAACACAATAAGGAGGGTATTTCGTATGTAAGCATGTGTGTGTATATATACGTACGTATATGTGTGTACATATATAATGTTTAAAATACGTATAGTAGTAAATAATGAAGCTATAAATGGTACAGTATGCCAGGGTAATGTATTATGGTACTGAGAATCCATTGCGTCAGCGTAATTACAGTGAGATGCAGAGTCGAATTTATTAATGAGGTAATATCTAATCACACAAGATTCAGTCCAACAAACTGTACTCTGTTGTTTCCAGATATTCTGTATCACAATATCTTGTGAACCAAATCCTACATGTTTCGATCCTTCATAGGATCATCATCAGGGATTCATGTCAAAGTAACATTTCACAAAAAGTGAACTAGCAATACATATACATTTTAAAAAGATATAAAAAGTCGATCAGTTAAGATGTAGGTGATTTGTTGTGTAATGGATGCGTAGTATAGCATGCTTTGAAGACTGCCTACGTATGTGTGGAAGATACGACAGTACTGGGGGTGTCTCTTAACCAGTTTGTTCCAAATAATCTGGAGGGAGCAAATACCGTGTAAATACAGAAGAGGAACGCTATATTGACATTTTACTGAGACTCGCCAATATTGTTTATTCTAGCGATGAAAGCAATCAGCAAATAAACTGCGGGACAAGAATCTACCAACTGAGGTTATAGCTTAAAATAATCTACTGCAGTAAACCAACCCTGGTTCTTGTGGATTCTCAAAGTATCTACTTCAGGAAACTGACTGAGGTTCTTGTGGTTCAGGAAACTGACTGAGGTTCTTGTGGATCCTCAAAAGGATTTACTGCAGTAACCCAACTGAAGTTCTTATGGCTTCCCAAAAGAATCTGCTGCAGTAAACCCACTGAGGTTCTTGTGGCTTCTCGAGGTATCTACTTCAGGCAAGCAGCCGAGGTTCTTGTGGCTTCCCAAAACAATCTACTGCAGGAAACCAACAGAGGTTCTTGTGGCTTCTCAAAATATCTATTTCAGGAAACCAACTGAGGTTCTTGTGGCTTACCAAAACAATCTACTGCAGGAAACCAACTTAGGTTCTTGTGGCTTACCAAAACAATCTACATCAGTAAACCAACTTAGGTTCTTGTGGCTTACCAAAACAATCTACATCAGTAAACCAACTGAGGTTCTTGTGGCTTATCAAAACAATGTACTGCAGGAAACCAACAGAGGTTCTTGTGGCTTCTCAAAATATCTATTTGAGGAAACCAACTGAGGTTCTTGTGGCTTACCAAAACAATCTACAGCAGTAAACCAACTTAGGTTCTTGTGGCTTCCCAAAAGAATCTGCTGCAGTAAACCCACTGAGGTTCTTGAGGCTTCTCGAGGTATCTACTTCAGGCAAGCAGCCCAGATTCCTGTGGCTTCCCAAAACAATCTACTGCAGGAAACCAACTGAGCTTTTTGTGCGCCCTCAAAAGAATTTAGTGAAGTAAACCAACTGAGGTTCTTATGGATCCTCAAAATAATCTACTGCAGTAAACCAACTGAGGTTTTTATGGTTTCTCATGACCTTCGCAGTAAATGTTACAGGGATATTTTAAAAGACTTAGTGATAGTACCTCCCCATGTTCACTACGTCGTCATTCGTGCCTACTAAATTCCCTTACATTGACCAAAGTTTCTCGAAAATAACGGTACAGTGTAAAATGCAGAAACAAATATCAAAGTGGATGGTGCGACATACCGAACTGCTCAACTAAGAGGAATTCTGTCCCATTATGGTCTTGCATAATAAAGAAAACCCCGCAGATTACGGGTTTGATTACTGAACCATTTGAAGAGTGAATTCTTGGTAAATTATGTACAAACGTTCAGTTCCAGCTCACAGGAAAAGCACTATGTTTCCTGTACATTTAGTCTTATATCGTATTATGTGTGTGTTAATATATGTCTCAGGTGCAACAATGTGTTACGTACATATTATTTGCTATTGTAAGTTGTATATATGTTTCGGTAGGGCATGTACTATTTTCATGTAAATCTCCTAGTAAAGACCGTTATACGTGCAATGCAACAATATTTTCTTAAAATCGATAAAGGTATTGATATTAATAAATTATAAGATAATAAAATATCACCATGATTGCGCTTTGTGTGGAGTCACTGCCTTCCCGTTACTAAGAACAAGAGGTTAATGCTGTTAAGAAAATAATCCCTTTTATTGCAAATATTACATAAACACATGATTGCCCTTTGGGATTTTTAATGTTAAAAACAGGTAGTAGGTATGGTAACTACTGTGTTTTAAATGGCTAAAAAAAGTGTATTCAAACGTTCCAATGTGCAGTCCTGATTCTGACGGCCAGATTCAGTTTTGTATGAAATACGTGGAAACGTCTGTTAGCGAGAGAAAATTTCGAATTTAAAATAAATAGAGAAGTCACGTCTTTGCTTTATACCCGCCTAGGGGTTTTGCTTTGGTCTTCTAGACAAACCGCCAACACTTGTTATCTACAACATGCCACGGTGTTACCCACACAGCGTACGTCGAGCGGGAATGGGACCAAAATATGGGGACATAAAACAGAAATTTCTGCGAAACGATAAAAATATGTAAATATTATTTGCACTTTAGGGTCGGTGGACATTTTAACAGAGGCTTCAGCTTCTGTTACATCAAGCTTCATTCTGTGAGCTTAAAACAAGTGAGCGGTTTTGAAGGAGGTAAGAGGTGCATATCAGCCATGCACTGCTATCTGGATATTACACCTAATCACCTAAAACTACCACTGCACTCCCTTTGCTAAAATTTAATCGCCTCTACTTCAGCCACCCCGCTGTCGTAAACGCTTATTACGTGGATTCGCCCTCGCCGTGTATCACCGTCTGCAAAACAAACTCTCATACATAAAACTGGCTGCGGAGTAAATGGGGAAATCCTAAGAGGATACGTCAGTAGTATACTGGTCGCATAGTCTCAAGGAAATGTTCGGTGGTTGTTGCTCTGCCTAGTTATACTCATCTGGTAGCAGACGAACGCAAAACCATTGGTGATTTTTTACTGTTATTTCTAATTCGAAGAAGCTTCTCTTCAAATTTCTTTCCCGTTGCAATTCGACATACGTGTAGCCTGTCATCATCGTCACCACCAATCACCCCTACTGATGATAAAACTAAAACTCGTTTAGCGGAAGTTCGTGTCTCTTTGCTTAATCTATTCCTTTTACCAAACAGTAATGGACATGGTGACGTTACTTCTCTTCAGCTTCTTAACCTTTTAAAGCCTAGCGGTAACTTTACATACGACCAGATTTAACATTAAATAATTCTACGTGGTGCCCACATTGCGGTTATGTGTTTTGTGCGGATCTCAGAACAAACAGCGACTTTTGCCTTATGAAACATTTAAACGGTTTTTATAACCGAAGTGGAGAGTGTTTACAGCGCGGTACGCGCTGAGTCCTTATATAAAACAGATACGCTTCGTCTTTAAAGGGTTAATGTGCGGACGTCGTGTGAGAGAAGGCATCAACTGTGGGGAGTTCTAAATTCTGCCGATCTTGCATGGACATTAATCTTTGAATTTTCACTCAGAACTCCGACACTACTTTGTTTCATGTGAGTCCATGCTACAAAAATGTTCCCTCCGCCAGGTGTGCCACTGCGGCGAATTCAGTTTGTAGCCATTTTGATAACTTTAGATGGCAAGTGACCACATTTCGTCAGATTTTATGCAGCTTTTAGTTTTGTATCATAACATGTCCTAATTAATTAGTTAAATAATATTTTATTAGTTTTTTGTGCTTGTTTCATTGTGTTCTATTTACTGTACTTTATTTGTTTGTGTATGTTGCTATTTCTGTTATGGGCCGTTTGGCTGTTGACTCAGGGTGTTAATAAATAAGGTTATTATTATTATTATTATTATTATTATAATTATATATTGCCTATCCCAGTGGCCGCGCGGGCTAAGGCTTGGGTCTGCGGCCGCTTGCTTGCTGGGATTGTGGGTTCAAATCCTGCCGGGAGCATGGGTGTCTGTCTCTTGTGAGTGTTGTGTGTTGTCAGGTAGAGGTCTCTGCGTTGGGCTGATCACTCGTCCAGAGGAGTCCTACCGAGTGTGGTGTATCTGACTTGAGTGTGATCGTGAAGCCTCGATAGCGAGGGGGTCCTGGCCCACTAGGGGCTGGTGCGCCATGGAATATAATAATAATTATTATTATTGTGTTTATTATTACGCTGACCTTGTGTGCAAAGATGTCTGTATCTTTAGAAAATCCATTGCTTCATTAAAACAGGTTGACTACGATCTGTGATTAATGAATTAACTCGTTTTGTTTTTACGCGTCTGTACAGGAAAATACCATGTAGAATTATGTAATGGAAGTCATTACTCTTGCAATACTTTGTCCACTTTTAAATGTAATCTATTACTGGCCATATTAACTTCGACTCAAAAAACGCGCTGTCATGACTTTGTCTGCAATCTATATTCGGTTGAAACGTGTACCGGTTTCCAACGTTGCTGCAACAAATGCACAGAAAGAAATAGATTTCTTCAGACTAGCTGTTCAGACACAAACGTTTGAAAATCTGACGTATTTTTTTTAATAAAAGACAACAAATTGTTTTTGTGTTAAATTTTACATTTCTGAACGACTTACTGATCTGTTAATTAATAATTATTTCCGCGTGTATGTTCAAAGCAATATGCGTGAGGTTGAACATCTCAGTGTGTTGCGGAAGTAAATGCTTCAGTGACTGCAAAGAGAAATCTCCTGTCAAAGTCAAAAGACATGCATAATTATAACGGTAAATCTTTTGCCTTACGGTGTCTCAAACACTCAAGTAAGCACTAAGTGGACTCCTGCTGAATCCTTCCACCATCCTTAAGCAAAAACAACTTTGTGGTTATTTAGGCAGCAACCGTCCAACCCCGCCCAGGATATCCCTTGTTTTGCTTTCATTTTAGTGCACATGTCATCCCAAAGTTGCTACAGGGCTACACCACCAGCGTAGTCAGCTTGTATTTCTAGTTCAGAAGCTGCAAAACAAACCTTTGCCTTAGATCTCCACTGTTTACAAGTTAGATTGTTAATCAGTGTCTTTTCGTACAGAACATTTTGTGAGACATGGAATGTCATTCTTGGTTAATGTTCTGCAATTACATGTTCCGTCCAAAACTCATTTTATAATACTTAATAGAGAGATACTGCGTGGTACATACTGCAGTAATTTTATGTATGTGCCCTCGAATAATAGCACTGTATTCACGTTGTACTAATTAGGTGTTCTAACGAATCTTTGATTAATTTATGGCTCACTACATACATTACAGCATTTTAACAAAAACACGTTACAAGGTGTTCACACTACTTGCTGCTGAATCTGCAGTATTGTATTGTATGCAGAATGCCAGTTCCGACTGATGTTAGTGCTTTTTGTTACAAATTACAGTTTCGTACATAATATTTGTCCTTCGGCCGGTCCCAGTGGCCGCGCGGTCTAAGGCGTAGGTCTGCAGCCGAACGCTTGCTGGGATCGTGGATTCGAATCCCACCGGGGGCATAGACGTTTGTCTCTCGTATGTGTTTGTGTTGTCAGGTAGAGATCTCTGCGACGGGCCGATCCCTCGTCCAGAGGAGTCCTACCGACTGGGGTTATGTTTTTCACTCCTTAAAATGAATATCCAAACCCATTTTATTTATTAATATTGTGTGATGATAATATATGGGGAAATTACAAATTATGGAGAGTCTCAATAAGTTCTGTGTGGTTTTCTGTTCCTTGTGTGTCCAAATATTTACTTCAGCACCCCGTTCTCAAACATACTAAGTCTTTGTTATTTACTTAAGGCTAGAGGTTAGGCGTTAAATACGAGCATTTAATTATGTTTAGATAACAGTAATCTGATTTATTTGGGCGAATTCACAAAGGGAATCGGAATGTATTTTGTAGTTATTAGTGCGAAATTTGAACGTAGGGGAAAGAGGTTGAGTAGCCTGAATGTTGAGGATCCTTTGAACCCGAGGAAGTTTTTGTTGTTGTTGTTGTTGTTGTTGTTGTTGATGATGATGATGATGTTGCTGTTGCTGCTGTTGATGATGATGATCATAATCATCATCATCATCATAGCGGCGGCGGCGGCGGCGATGACGAGGACGACAATGATGACGACGACGACTACGACGATGATAAGGTCACCGCAAAATGTTCGTAGCATACTGCTATCCCGTGAGCATATACATTATAATGCCTCCGTAATGGAAAAGTGATGCAGGGTAAACCGCTTGTTTAGAGCACCCGCTATCGTCGGTGCAATATAGTATTTGCACACCAAAGGTAGTGTCTGATAACTCTGTCAAGCATGCCACTTCACAGCTGTGCTAAATATCCCTACCCTCGTGACACATTGTGGCCGGTGTTTGTGAATTGTTTATTTGTGACCCATGTTCTAGAAACTTCTGTATTTAACACGTAATGAAAATGTACGGTAGGTCATAAACAAAGCAAAGTGTCTCGTGTAGCTGTGGAGTATTTCCGGTCGGTTAAGGGAACCCAGCAGCTCTTAATGTATGACAATTCTCTGTCCGCCAGGCCTACATCTGAGCTTTAGTTTGGTCGCACGCAGGCAGGCGGGAAATGCGTGTACTCTGAACAGCCGTTTTTAAGATTTTATTATGACCTAAATACAGAATGCTGATTTTCTGGTAGGGATCGAGAAATCCCAAGAATCGGCTCAATAGACACACAAAGGCATAACCTCTGTAGCTGAATATTTTAACCCTTTATAAAGACGAAGCGTATCTGTTTTATATAAGGACTCAGTGCGTACCGCGCTGTAAACACTCTCCACTTGGGTTATAAAAACCAATCTCTTAATGTTTTATAAGGCAAAAGTTGCTGTTTGTTCTGAGATCCGTACAAAACACATAAACGCAATGTGGGCACCACGTAGAATTTTTTAATGTTAAACCTGGTGGTACGTAAAGTTACCGCTAGGCTTTAAAAGGTTAAAAGAATAAAACCGAAAACTCTTTGGCTGCGACTGAGGTGTGGACATGATCCAAGCACATTTTCAAATAGATCCTGCAGGTGGTAGAGCCTGTTGAGATTCTTTTTCAAATAACGGCCTCTTCATGACAAGCAATACGTAAAAAAAAAGAACCTTAGGAAAAACTGCAAAAAAAATTCTCTACTTAGTCTGTTTCTGCTGGATGTCTTTGATTCAAAGATTTGTGCATCTGCTTTATTCTTGGACACCCACTATCTGTCCTGTTTCCGTTGTGTTTAAGTATGATCCCTACAACAACGTTTTCTTTCGTGCTAGTATCCATAATTTTCAACAAACACATACACCTCTCATCGTGTAAACAGAAGGTAACAAAACAAAGCAAAGTACACGTTACGTGTTTACATGCGCTGTGTCCTTTAGTCAGCAGTTTATAATTACAGGTTCTTCCTTTGTTATGTCACTGAAACGTATGTGGATGTTTTGTATAAATCAAGTTACTTTGTATTTAGAGATAAAATTGTGATGAAGCTGCGAAATGTGAGGTTCTGATGCCAGTGACTATGAAGAACAGTGTGGGATTTGATGGCACAGGCCGACAGCCCGGTGGAAATGTAGCGACGTTTTGTTTAAAACCTGCGTAAATGTAAATAACAGAAGATAACTCGCAGTGAAATTTCAAACATGCAGACAGAACGCGTATAATTGTGTTTCTGATATTCTACGGAAATTTTGTTTTTTTATAAGAGTGTTTAGAAAAATCCTAGGATTTTGTTTAAAGTAAGGTTATTGGTAAATATGTTATTGTCCATAACTGTAACAGAATAAGTCCGCCATTCGACCCTACCCAGACCCAGTTCAATCCATACCTTCTGTGCACACGCATTTATTCTATGGTACATTTGAATACTAATCCTTCCCTCCGCACTTAGCCTTTTTAAAGGGTGCCCTTCCATCAAATTTTCCGAAAAAAATCTTCACGCTTTTCACATTTTCGGCTGTGGGTGTTCGGTGTTTCGTCCGTCTTTCTGTACTTGAATTAACCTTTTAAAGCCCAGCGGTAACTTTACGTACTACCAGGTTTAACATTAAAAAATTCCACGTTGTGCCCACATTGCGTTTATGTGTTTTGTACGGATCTCAGAACAAACAGCAACTTCTGCCTTATAAAACATTAAGAGACTGGTTTTTATAACCGAAGTGGAGAGTGTTTACAGCGCGGTCTCACTGAGTCCTTATATAAAACAGATACGCTTCGTCTTTAAAGGGTTAATCTCGCCAACAATATTTGGTGACGAATACACATTACAAGTTTTCTCATACTGCAGTGGTCTTCACTTACGTTTGGGTAACTGCGTAAGTGTGTTGGTTTGATTTACTGTTCAAATTACACTGTCACTGAAGTACATTATTAGCCAGACTGTTATTGGTCAGGCCGAAAATATAAATTTTTGTGAACTTTGCTGTGGAGGGTTATTTATTTATTTATTTATTTATTTATTTATCGGAGCTATTTAGGGCTTAAGTGACAGGTTTCTTTCATACTAATAAAATTTTAGAAAATTAGTTCTGTCAATGTTTATGGAATTTACGAAAAAATGAAAATGTTACGAAAGGAAGAGAGGAGAAGAAGAGGAGGAGAAGGACAAGGAGGGGTTGAAGAGAATCTGTGTTTGTGTCTGGTTACGTAGCCTTCTTATGAGCGAATTCTTTTTAAACAAGTTTGGATGAAATTATGTTCTTTGAATTGTTGTTTCAACCCCTCACAGCCTGTTTAGTTAGCTTCTCGTTTAATATTACGCTATCTTTCTCCGTCTTACATCTATAGATACTGGTATACACGGTAATTTTCCAAACCAAATTCGTATATCACGATTATTGTTTAAATCTAAGTTATATGAGATTAAACTTTAAACTGAGGGCATGATAATATGAAATTATGCATGTTATCTTCTGTGTCTAACAACTATAGCACTAGGGGTCGGCGTCTTGCTATCTGTATTATAATTCTCTTGCAAGCCTTCCATCATCGTCCTCCTTCTTGGCTTTCATCCTTCAACATCTTCCGTGGGATTATCTGATCTGTGTGCCACTGAAGTGTGGTTTGAGACAGCGGGGAGGCTCACAACAAAAATGAGTGCTGATGAAACCCTATAGGACACACGGTGTGAGGTAGCAGTATTAACAGTGTACATCGCACGGGCATGTGTGACGACTTCAGTCAACAGGATGACTGCACGTCAGGAAAAAACACTTTGCAAGCTACAGTGCCTTGTATGTGTTGCCAACTACTTGACGCTGCACAAGTAATTTACCTTCCTCTCTCTTTGTTATTCTTTCATCATCTACGTTTTTTTATTTAGAAAGTTTCGTGCTAAAACGGGATATGTTACTTTCAAACCTGTCTTTTTCCATGCAGATATTTGAAGATTTATATCCGTGGTTCTTAACATTATCAGCGAAAGAAAATTGTCCCTATAATCTGACAACAATTGTAGCTAAATATTTTCAACATCTGGCGAACTGATTTCAAAGTCATTGTGAAGATATGGTAAAAAAAGGTAAAGCAGTCCCATTACAGGCCTGGACAGGCCCACAGGGTTCCAGGAGGTCGAGGCTCCGAGATTTCTAGACAATCGGCGCTTGAAGGTGGTAAGGTTGTCAGCCCTACGCACCGGCTGCGTTTACCCCCCCAGGAAATATTCCTGGTACTCATTTCTGTTAGAGGCTGAGTCGACCCCAGGGCCATAGTGCGACCGACAGGATTATGCCAATGAAAAAATCCACTGGCACCATCGGGAATCGAACCCGCGACCTGCCGGTTTGTAGCGCAGTGCCTCAACCAACTGCGCCACCGCGGCCCCCTTGTTAAGATATGACACAAAGAATTTGTTTCTTTCGAACACTTCACTAGGAAAAGAGTTACGGTCGTTCACTTCATAAAATCTGCTTGATATTCTGCATTATATCTTGAATGGGTGATCGGCCCGTCGTTAGATGTCTGTGGCTTTACCCTAAACATTATATGATCATATTTCATAATTTCATAATAGCCTAAATGTATAGTAGAACATGGCCACGTACGGTACAGCAATTTATCATTGGCGGTAGTGTTTCCTTCCTGTTCCCGGTGCTGTATCATATACCTTGTTTGGTGTTCAGCTGGAAGGTCTCCGTCATAGTTAGCACTAATTTAAAATTGGTTCTGAGATTTTATGCAAGATAGAAGCCTTTTGTTTTATATTATTCAAGCTTTCATTCGCCTTACAGAAAATATGCATTGCTTTCAAGTATAGGTATAAATATGTTGGTCAACTTATTTTCTGTCTTACACACATAATTTGTTGCACTGCAAACGGTAGTAACAGTACTATAATATAAACTCTTTGTTACAATTTGTAGTACAGTTTAAATTAGATTAAAGTTTTCGAAAAAATATATATGATAGTGATACCCGTAGTTGGACGAAAATATGAGTCAGGCTTCTATTTGAAGAACATTTTTCAGTATAAAATTTTACGTCTTTCTCAGAGAACGGCCCAGACAAGACGATAGATGGGTAGACCAAGAAAATAATGCGACTTTTCTCTAGACTTATTCTACCGTACACCTCCTACTCTCAAATAATGCTTCCTGCTGTGAACATTTCAGATCCCTGAAGCCGAAATCAGTGTATGCATGCTTACCATCATATATATTACATAGGCCTACACCGTGTACTCGCTTTGTAGCGTGAAGAGTTGTGATGCAGAAGGTTGTGAGTTCGATTCCTGATGAGGTCATTGTAATTTTTCATGGACATAATCCTTCCGACCGCACTATGGCCCTGGGGTCGACTCAGCCTCTAACAAAAATGAGTACCAAGCATATTTCCTCGTGGGGGGGGGGGGGGGTTAAAGGCGGCCGGTGCGTAGGACCTTACCGATTGTCTAGAAATTCTGGGAACCATAACTCCCTGGAGGCGTAAGGGTCTGTCCTTGCCTGTAATGGGATAGCTTTACCTTTAAAGGGTTGTGATGTGGAAGAACATACACAGGTAGGCCTGTTTGCTGGGAGGTAAAAAATAAATCCCTTCCGAGAAAGCGAGTAGTATATTCGGACAGAATGCACAGGGATATAATGTAGGATAAGTTCACCGTTAATTATGGTCTTTACGGAGAAACAGTCAGGTCTGCTAACAGAACTAGTAATGGTTGAACTGGCATTGGAACAGGTTTCTGAACGTAACAAGATTTCGCACTAAAAGTCCATGCTTATTGTTGTTGCCAACAACATAGTTACAAAAACAATGTATATTTTGCCCCTAAATATCCAAACGAGCCGTAAAGTTGGAACACAATGCGGTTATTTTACTTTTAAGGTTATATATCAACTACAGAAACTGCATTGTCTCACTGTAACTGATTCCGAGGTACCCTGGAACTTTCGCTTCTCAAGAGGACAATATTTTGCGTTCTCGGTTCGTAGCATAACAAATACATGAGCGTCGCCTTGAGCGTGTTGGTGCCGTTTCCAGAATGTATAACAGGCAGCAGGGTAAGTTGCGTGTCACCTGTAAGGCTTGATTGATTGTCGATTAACTTGACCGTAGCCTTTTTAATTTCAACGATGCTGTTAGTTCCTAAGATCACATAGCGTGAATAATAGATGAAAGAATGAGTATAAATCACTGGTGGGATGATACTGACAGGGGGATGACTGAAGTACACGGATTAAAACGTCTTGTCTAAGTTCATCTCCATCCATCACACATCCCGTATGGGATCGAACCCAGGCCTCCACGGTGACAGATGGGTGATTGACAGCCTGAGCGACGCCACGGGCTGTTATAATCACGTGAAACAATGAGTGGCATTGTGCAACGTTTTCTAATGCTAACAGCGAGTGGTGTAGGTGCATTGCTACCAACATTAGGTGCTACATAGCTTTTTTTTTCTTCAAATGTTAAAAGTTCTTAAACGTTAGAATTAATTTAAAGAAAGTTAAAGAGTCACAAAATCTTTTATCGTTAACAACGGAATCTTGTTTCTACATTTCTGCATTCTATTTGTATTATTTTCTCTAATACATATTTACTTATAGATTTCTAAGCCACTACTACAATAATCTAATTCGTCTGGTTCTTCAGTTGTTTGGTTTAAATTCGCTTGATCTTATAAAGTCTCCATTTTGTCATTTACTTCTTTGTAACTGCATAACCATGTCATTGCGGTAGAATCAATAACAAATATCGTGGATGTTTATTCACTTACGTTTGCCCTGCTATTTGAAGCACACACGAATACTATATAAATACGAGGGAATACGAAAGTATGAGGCTGTAATCCATCATTCGTCACTACGACATAACTGTGACGGTGAGTGTGTTAATACAGCGAGTGTCCGTGATTAGCTGTAGGGAGTTACTTCAAGTCTGACGGAATCCGTTTTCCTGACAGAAATTTTTCGCTGTTTTCTTCATTCGAAAATACTCTATGACGGTAACTGAACGTAGACTGCCATGTTCTTAGTGACTGGTCACTGGAGGCATATTAGTACGTCGTGTATAATTATGATGATGATGATGATGATGATGATGATGATGATGATGATGATGATGATGATAGGTGCATGAACTAGATGGGAGGATAATACCAAATTGGATCTTCAAGAAGTGGGATGGGGGCATGGACTGGATTGATCTGGCCCAGGATAGGGACAGGTGGCGGGCTGTTGTGCATCGGGTAATGAACCTTCAGGTTCCACAAAATGCGGGGAATTTCTTGACTAGCTGAGGACCTGTTAGCTTTTCAAGAAGGACTCTGCTCCATGGAGTTAGGTGCATAAACGGAAATAACGGGATAGGAAAATCTTAACTGCGAAATTACGTGTATAAAATCGTGAATCAAAAATAAATTATGCTCTTATATTGCAATGTTTAGAGGTGTGATACCAAAATTTCGGTGAAAACTGCTAGCCCCGTATTGGTAGGACTTCTAGTCTGAAGATGACCGCAACATGTTTCTCCAATACGGTTGATACATGTCTACCAGACTACATGACGTCACATATCATGAGACATGTTCTTCATATCCATGGCCGTGAAAGCCTCAAATCTCACAAAAACAAATTTTGTTCTCGAGTTTGATTCTGTCAAGAGTATAAAATGAAACTGAAATCGATTGCGTTGCTTTTAAGATGCCGACCTCACTCTGCAGCGACCGTGCATCCAGAGAAAGGAATGGAGCTGGTAGAAGCAGAGGCAGCATCAAGAGCTTGAAATATAATCCGCGTATATTTTGTTAAGTCTTGAAAGCTGTTTGCCTGAGGAACCGCTTGCCGCAATATAAGAATAAGAAGAATCTTTCATAGACAAAATGTGTCGGACCGTAGGGAGGGAAGAACGCAGAAAGGGAAACTGTGCCAGCCTCTTCGTCTGCTATAGGAAGGAGGGTTTGAAGGGTTGAGATGGTAAAAGCATGAGAAATAAAACGCCTCGATCCTATTCCTCGAAGGAGAGAACTTTTGTGGTTACAATAACACTTCAAGTGTGGGATGAATTTCATCGGAAAATGATACTGAAATCGGTACCCGTCGACCACTACTTTTTTGTAGTTTAGTTATGTGCTTGCATTCTTGCTGGAAAAATTATGTTTCGTATTCAAAAAATACCACTAGGTTCACAAAATAACGCAGGCTTTGCTCTACTGTTGTTAATATCGCTAACGTTTTTCCATCTGTTACTTAGTTTACGAAAGGTCTCAGCCTCAAACCACGGCCCGGAGACTGGATACACTAGTCGATATTCTTCGCGAATTTCCTCAGTCACTCCAGGCGATTTCTGGATCATCGTGTCAAATTATGCCACTTTCACTTCCTAACTGTCGTTTATGTTTAACCCTTTAAAGACGAAGCCTATCTGTTTTATATAAGGACTCAGTGCGTACCGCGCTGTAAACACTCTCCACTTCGGTTATAAAAACCAGTCTCTTAATGTTTTATAAGGCAAAAGTTGCTGTTTGTTCTGAGATCCGTACAAAACACATAAACGCAATGTGGGCACCAGGTAGAATTTTTTAATGTTAAACCTGGTGCTACGTAAATTTACCGCTAGGCTTTAAAAGGTTAATGACTTTATACAAAATTAGTGTATTTTTAGGTACCGTGTTTGAGGAAGACATGGTCATATTTAAGTTGTGTGGATGGACTTTTATTTCAAATTCGTACTAACAAAATTGAAGACGAAATAATGGTAATTACTATTAGTGTGATTGGAGTTCTGACGAAGGTGATTATCCTGAAAACATGAGGCAGTTGGGCCTATTATTTTACACGTAACACTTTTGTACACATGATAGATAGAAGAATTAAGGCCTCCTAATTCAGGCACGGCATTAAATCCTTCAGGTATCCTTATACGTATTCAATGTGAGGTCTCCTTGCCAGAGCCATTGATTAATACATGTACAGGGTGTGGAAATCAATCGATTCGTGGCTGGAATTCCTCTTTACTTTTCCAGGGCTCTTTCATAGGCGGTTTTGTATTATTCAATAAAACAAGACTATTAACGTCTTGTAGATTGCGTACCGGTTTGTGCAATACGTACGAACATATTCGTCCCTGTAGGTTAAGTTTCTGCTTCAATTTCCTGTAATACACAGTCCTTCTGTTTATTTTTTTTTTCGTTTCCTTGTGTCCTCTCTGCATGGGTTTTAGAATGTATTAGAAAGAAATTGTAAAACGTATCACGTAGTGTGTCTAAAACAATTAACGTGGATGCGATTCCGTTCCCACTAATTTTGTGTCAGTCAAAATATTTTATTTGCAGTCATTATCCTGCAATTCTAAGAAGTCTGAAAACAATGACAGTTTTATTCAATTGTCAGTTTTGTCTTACAAAAACAACGAGTCTCCATTTTAAAGACCATAATTTAATGCTGCTTGGGTTACGAATCGTTATTTGTTATAAGAACCATACAGAACGCTTAAATACACTGTGTAACAAAGTATAAATGCTTCTAACATTACACTGTGAAACAAAATACAAATACTTCTAATGTTACACTGTGTGACAAAATACAAATACTTCTAATGTTACTCTGTGTGACAAATACAAATACTTCTGATGTTACACTGTGTGACAAAATACAAATACTTCTAATGTTACACTGTGTGACAAAATATAAATACTTCTAATGTTACACTGTGTGACAAAATACAAATACTTCTAATGTTACACTGTGTGATAAAACACAAATACTTCTAATGTTACACTGTGAGACAAAATACAAATACTTCTATTGTTACACTGTGTGACAAAACACAAATACTTCTAATGTTACACTGTGTGACAAAACACAAATACTTCTAATGTTACACTGTGTGACAAAATACAAATACTTCTAATGTTACACTGTGTGACAAAATACAAATACTTCTAATTTTACACTGTGTGACAAAATATAAATATTTCTGATACTGCAGTAGGTGGTACTTAAAAATAACCATCACGCTTTATGCGGTTAACGTTGCATGTGCAGTTTGATAAGATGAGTCTCTCTCTTGAAACAGTTATTCATTGCGTCCTGACGGCTGTACTTCCACGCTGCAACCTATAGATTCAAATATTAACACAGAGATGATTCTGCCGGATATTGAGTGTACTCTTTCTACATTCTTGTGTTGCAGACAACATCTCTCCTGCTTTGTGATTTGGTGTGTAGAGAGCACACGTTTGTTGAACTTCTTTGCAAAGAGGCAGAACGGAAAGGTCAATAGTGTAAACAAAAACAACTACGCATGAACGATACAAGTGAGGAAGCCTCGGTAAATAAGCTGAAGGGCTTCAGAAAGGCTCCACACCAAAGTGGTGTCTGATGCGTTCAACGGAGGTACGGGGACACCATTTTTGTAAGTTAAATAAGGCTGAGTTTGCAATTGTATTGTATCATCTAAAAGAGTGTGTAGCGTTTTGTACATGTCTAGACCTGTTAAAGTTGTCTAGCTCCTTTAGACTTGATTCTCATTTGAATACATTTATACTTATTCAGCCATGAGATCTGCGGCACTTCTGAGGTATAACGCAGGGTCGAGTGGTAATCCTTTACCGACGTTTCGGGACAACGTATCTGTCCCGTCTTCAAGGGTCAATAAGTCAAAGAAGAGCCATTCTACCACATGAACCCCATAGAAACCATTGAAGGCTTAGAAACAAAACGTGTATGTTGTGCGCGACACTTATCACATACTCGCTGTGTTACTGTAGCAAAGTTGCGGCGTATGACCGTGCAGTTACAGAACTTCAGGTGCGCGAGCGTGTATTTAAGAGTGGGACATCATAACATGCGGATATTTTATTAACTCAGTGTTAAAGACTACGTAAGTGAAAGTGTAATATGTGTGTATCTTTATGTGTTTTTAGTATTCACGTATTCTGGGATATTAGGCCTTAATTTTGGGTGTGTAGTTCTACTTTATGCACCTAACGACACGGTGTCACATCCCAGGTGACTTGAAACCTTCAGCAACACCGCTGTGAGAACCTCTCGGTTCGCTCAGTACAAGATATTACTCCAACAGTTTTGAGATACTGTGATGCAACATGAATACTTGTATAAGATGACAGAAAGTACAGTAGACGTATAAGAGGCAGAATTTTCATTATACGCAAACAAAATGAAGATAGATCGGTGTTGAATGGTATATGTCTTCTTTTAATGTAGACGCTTGCTTGGGGTGGGATCCAGGTGGGTTCTTTTCTTGACAAGAACGAGCTTCAGTTTCAGAACTAAATATAGCCCGCTTAAAATGAGAACTTTGCACTTGTTTGTTGTGACCAATCACAGTGACCTCACCACTGACCACAACACTGGAATCGTAGGTTTGAGTCACGCGTGCTGTAACAAGTGAAGGATCCTAACCCCAGATATGCCACGGAGACAGTGTTTTATTATAAAAAAATTCAGTATAATTTAATAACCAATTTATCTCTTCCTGAACACTAGTATTTATGTGTCAGACTTGACTCAAACCACGCATGCAAGAACAGAACACATTAGATATTGAGCTATCCCGTTATATAATTTTCCCTGTAATATTACCTCACTTAGTTACTGTGTCGTGTACAGTGTATCAGATACCAGACACTATCTCTGTCCAACTAAGAAGCTGTATCCTAAATTAGATTAAAGTTCAGAAGAAGACATGCTCTGTAGACCTCGGGCACTGAACATCGGCACAGTCCTCATGATTTCCCATAGGTTTCATAGAAGGAAAATGGATGGTAGGTTATCCTTAGAGATAGCAAGAAAGACGGACACAGTCTCTAGTCTTCAACTCGCAGCACATCGAAGATGTTACTTCCTTCTTTCTTTTATAACGGTTTTAAGAAGTGCCCCAAATGTACCAAGCTTGCTGAGGTACAAGGATGTGTATACTCCTGTGACAGTTTTTTCGAATTCAAATTCAGTGATCCATTTTCTGAGAAACGAAGGATGAGTGATAAGAATTCTTTACCTGAAGAGAATGCTTTTAAGAGTTCTTTCAGTATTCGGAAACTCTAGCTTGAGATTGAACTTTACTACACCGCCACCAAGGGACGTTAGAGGAAAGATGGAGAGTTTTTATTTACAGATGAACTGACGGGAACAAAATTGGGTGTTCATCTTCGTACGTGTTCCCCAAGGGCTCTTTAATATAGGAAATTTATACAAAAGGAGAAAAATGTATTAAGTGCCTCTATAAAATAATTTAGAAATGAAGATAAATTGAATTGTAGTTTGAGGGAAAAAAAAGAACATACAGTGACTTATTTTCATATTCAACCTGGTTACATGAATTATTATTGTAATATTAAAAAATACAAGAGAATTTCAAAGTAAATAGGCTGGATCCGGCTTCCGTTGTGTTCTGAGAAAATTTGAGTGACCAGAAAATGAATGTAGAAGAACAGTGCGCTTGGAATTATGGCTAGGGGGGAGCGATGCACCAGTAAACTTTCTTCTGGGTAGCAGAAACAGAATTTATGTACGTAGAAAACATTATTATTACAGCAGTTTGAAGTTCTGCGGTAGTTATAATAAATGTAAGAATTTCGTGGTTAATGTAGAGCTCTGCAACGATGCTATAAACATTTTATATTGTCCATACTGATCACTTAGTCACTAATTCTGTATGAACACAGCAACTCTACAACCAAATCTTCACCGCGTTATCATAGACCAGTAACTCGCGAATGGTTGCCAGCATCCAATTTGAGAGCTGCAAGGCAACATTCTGGACTTTATCTTCATCATTTTTAGCTACAGCTGTGTTTTATACAATTTTCATCGGGACTCATAAGACTCTGCATATACTTTATCCAAGTGTTTGGCTTCGAAGTGATACCACATTGACTGGCACGTGTCAAACCCAACAGGTAGTATTTTATATTCCTAGTGTTACCCCTGATGTCAGTCTCATAGAACACCGAAACATGTCGGGTCTCTAGGTAAACTTGTTTTACTAAAGGTTTTAATAAATGTGTGCACGTGTTGATGTGTTCATATAGAATACTATAAACATATTTCTTGACGTAAGAAAACTTTCCAGGTTCTTTAATACACTGCATACACTTCTGAAGAGCTCTCTGTATTCACCTATTCATTCTGACTGAAATTCTCTTAGTTTGGTGTACTCTAGTGTCCATATCATTAAGAAGACTGTGTTATGCAAAAAAAAAAAATTTCATAAGCTAGAAGGCGCCTTTGTTTCCCTGACTGAAGAAGATAAATGAGTGCTATTTTCAAATTTATAAAGTTAAATTTCATTCCCTACTAGTTAAATTTGCCATATTTGTCGTTCCCCTATTCGCACTTTACATGTCGTTCGTCTTTCGTTCTGGCGTCTCTTTTGAGTATTTTTAAGACTTGTGATCACTAAATACATAAAATCATTACGTACGCAGTAAACAAAAATCAGCTGTAAAAATTATATAATGTAGGTTTTAAAGTGAGAAGAGAGATGCGGAATAGACAAAAGGCAGATGACTCACGAAATTAATGCAGATTAAACGATGAGACAAGAGGATAAGAAAATGTAAGGAAGGAAGGTTTGTAGTCCGAAGTAATAGAATACGAATTGAAATGAAGGAAAAGTAGATCCGCAAGAAAAAGGGACGAAAATGGAAGGTGATTCATTAACTAAAAGTGACACAGCTGCAAGAATTAGATGAATAGGTAAAGTAACAAAAATGGAATAATGTATGAAACCTGGAAAGAAATATGTAAATTACGTCCGCATAACATCCGAGAAAACCCGGAATTATTCTGATGGTACAGTTAACCTACATTCTTCCCATGCCGATTTTGAAATGAATCACTGAGTTATTTCGTATTCCATCTTTACATTCCACTTTGTGAAAGATCGTATTTTAAATATGGAAAAGGAACATTGATGTGGGTCAAAGAAGAAAGTAAATTTTCATCGTTTGCTGAATGCATATGTCAAGGGCTGGTGATCAATCATAGATATGTGCTATGTATGCTGCTTCCAACAAATATGGTTGTCCATACAAATAATGTAGCCTACCATCCTGTTTGATGGTTTGGAAGTACGTTTTTCAACTCCTACGCATTAGAAGGCTGTGAGTTTGGATACCAGGGAGGCGGGGAAATAGAATATCTTCAGGGAAGTTTTGTGATTTCTATAAAATGGAGAGTCAAGTCTTCAGTCACGACATGATGAGAGTATTCCAAAAAGAAGAGCAGCGGATGTGAGGCAGGCTTTTCGTTACACGTGTAAAGACGGCTTCCCTGTAGCCCCGTGTAATGTAATACGATCTCGCCAGGACAGCCGTCGTCACAAGAAAACACATCACCAGACCCTTCTTCTCTCTAGGGGCTCAAGTTCCAGACGTCTGTTAGACATGGGTGGTTGTGAGTTTTATGTACCGGTTCTCCGTGGAAAGCCTTTTCGTTGCCGGTATGCTGTTCCCATCACAACAAACGCGTTCAGCAACCACGAAGATGTTAATTCGAAGGTCATAGCAAGTATTTTATATAAGATGAATTAGGTTACTTGTTTAGATTGTTTAGATCCAAAAACACAAAGATTAGGGTATACAGAACTATAATTTTACCTGTCGTTTTGTATCGGTGTGAAACTTGGTCTCTCACACTGAGGGAGGAACAAAGAGTGAGGGTGTTCGAGAAGAGGGTGCTGAGGAGGATATTTGGGCCTAAGAGGGACGAGGCGACAGGGGAGTGAAAAAGACTACATAACGAGGAATTTAATGACCTGTACTCATCACAAAATATTATTCGGGTAATCAAATCGAGAATGAGATGGGCGGGGCATGTAGCACGTATGGGGGAAAAGAGAGGTACATACAGGATTTTGGTGGGGAGACCCGAGGGAAGGCGACCACTTGGGAGACCCAGGCGTAGATGGGAGGATAATATTAAGATGGATATTCGGGAAGTGGGATGTGGGGGCATGAACTGGATTGAGCTGACTCAGGATAGGGACAGGTGGCAGGCTGTTGTGAATGCGGTAATGAACCTCCGGCTTCTATAAAATGCGGGAAATTTCTTGACTAGCTGAGAGACTGTTAGCTTCTCAAGAAGGCCTCTGCTCCATGGAGTTAGTTAGTTAGTTAGTTAGTTAGTTAGTTAGTTAGTTAGTTAGTTAGTTAGTTAGTTAGTTAGTTAGTTAGTTAGTCAGTCAGTCAGTCAGTCAGTCAGTTAATTATTTAGTCAGTCAGTCAGTTAGTTAGTGAGTCAGTCAGTCAGTCAGTTAGTTAGTTAGTTAGTTAGTTAGTTAGTTAGTTAGATTGACATGTTCCTTTTTTTTCGGATATTTCAGTCAGTCGTAATAAAATAACCTGAAACGTCGTACTTTCCATTTACATTAATGCTGACATTATGGTTTAAGTGTAATTTATTTGTGTAACGAACTCCTAAATATTAAATGTATGATACACGTTTGTCACATGAGCTTTGTAAAAAAAAACGAGAGTTCGTATGGACATGTAGCACGTACGGAGCGATGACAAATTCTTGCAAAATTTTAGTCCGAAAGCTTGGTGGGAAAGAAAAGGTTGAAGAGGGGGAACATGTTGGTAACATCGATGCGGATCTGAAAGGAAATGGTGTTTGAGGATATAAACAGGACTGGGCTAACTCGGGGTAGGATCCACCTGGAAGCTGTTGTTGAAGTGGTGAAGAACGAGGATTGCTGTGTTATAGCATGTGACGCCGTGTAGTTTGGTAGAGAGTTCGCAACGTTGAAGACGACACAACATCGTATCCCATGATAACCTCCCATCTCAAGTGGTAATGATTTTCAATGTTATATGAAAGGCGACCAATTTCTTGGACAGATGCGCAACTGTTAGTTCGTAGAGAAGGGCTGTACACCATGGAGCCAGCCGTGTTCATTTTGTGAGCATTCAGTACATAAAATGCTTATCCAAAGGTGATTCTGTTCACCGCTTCTCATGTTAGTGTGGCTTGCATACAGTAAGTAATTCGTAATAGACTACAAATACTTTACAGTTCAGGTAATCGCACAATGATAGTGCCTAAGGCTATAAAAGAAAACTACTTCATAAAATTTTAGGTTTGTTATCTGGTTACGTGACAGAAACGGGATAGTGTCGTCGGTACAGCTACGGGCTGGACGGTCCGAGGATCGAACCCCCGGTAGAGGACAGATTTTCCGCATCCGTCCAGACCTGCTTTGTGAGCCACCCAGCCTCCTGTACCGGGTCCCTTTCCCGGGGGTAAAGCGGCAGGGGCGTAGCGTTTGCCACCCATCCACATCTATCACCGAAGTTAAAGAAAGAGTAGAGATATACCTGTACTCCCCCTCTGAGCCATCAGAGCCTGTTATAGGGTGAAATTTACGTTTACATTTTATCTGGTTACAGGAAGAATAAGTGTAACCTACTTTTCTACTCTAATGATGACAAATGACAGTGTGCGAGTTATATCTGTAGGGCATGTACACAAAATAAATGCAATGTGTGCGTTGATTTATGACAAACAATTAATGCGTGCGTGCATGCTGAAGTTAATAGATTTTATCGTTATTTGGTGTTCTGTGCCACCAGACACCCAAGTGGCCTTCTCAGTTGCTGTTCAGTATTCCTTCAGATCAACTTTAACCCCAAAATAAGAGCTCTCTGTTCTACGTAATAGGACTTACTAATCGCGACTCTATATGTTATGTATCTTAGCAGATGTTATGACTGTAATTCGAATTTACTTTGTGTACGGCAGAACACTGTGGGGACAGATGTAGCAGTCCCGGGCTCCAAGTCGCCGGGAAGAGTAAATTTTGTAAAGTAGCGCGTAATATTTGTGGCCTTACATTATGGAACGTGCTTCATGCAGCCTCGGTCTTCGAGGGATAACATAACGGTATCTTCTGCCTGCTGCGGACATAATAAATAGGTTCCTCCGAAACGTCTGAATCTGTCTGCCACATTGCATGACGTTACATTGCAATGAATTTCGTAGTTAATAATAGTAAAAAACGTGCTAAGTAACTGACTGCTGACGTCATAGAACTGTTTGTTGTGAAGACGTGTTTAGTTACTCCGTTCTTTTGTGTTACCTTCGTATAAATGTCTGCTGTTTCGGTTAATTTGTTGTAATTTTTGCTCAACAGAAGGCGGATTTTGTTAGTGACACTTCACGAATGCACTGAATGCGTTTGAAATTGCGACCCAACAAACCCACGTGTTCTTTTCCCGGGTGAAACTCGAGAGCAGAAACAGATTTTTTGCACTTTCTCGAGGCGTACACAGTTGTATGGTTTGCATCTAGTAGGGCGAGGTCTTTCGTGGGTGGATTATATGTAAATATGTGATTTTGTCGCCAATAAAAACCTGTTACTTGTGTCTCAAGGGGAGGTTAGTCGAGTTGCAAAAGTAACTTTGCGGTCGGGTAGCTTAAATCGTATGTGAAATTTTTATACAGATTACGTGGTTTTTCCTTGACAGTCAGCAGAGTTAATGTGAGGCATGCAACAGACAATTTCTGTCGACCTGTCTAGAAAATTCTTATGTTTACTGAGGTTTATGACAAATCACCAAATCAAATTATAATCACAATACTTACAGCGTTTTTCATTGTACATATTTGTTTTAAGACTTGTATTGTGTGTGTTTATAACAGTTTTCCAGTGTAACACCGGTTACTGGGTCTCAGTCCGGTGCCGGCAGTTGCATAACTACTGTCATGGCCTCCCATGCCAGAGAAGTCGAAGGGGAGAAGCCAGACTAAGAAGCAAGCCACTGGCCCTCGAAGTTATTGGGAGGTTTGTGATGGGCTGGCAACCCATCCAGTGAAACATAACGTAGAGTCGCTACGTACTTCAGTTGAAAGTAAAATTTGTATTATATTCTTGAAATCTAATTTCAGTATTTTACTTAATTGACTGAAATTCAGAATAATTATCATGTAATCGTTAATGATTAATCTCAAAGCTGCCCCGGGGTTCTAGACACTTTTGCTGGTGGTCGTTTACAATCTTAGAAAAGACTCTTATATATTTTTTTATTTTTTTATTTATTTGGACTGCAAATGGGTTTGTACCCGGTGGCAGTGGTACTACAGTAAGACACAATACACAAAATAACACACCACACTCAAGCAAAACACAGCACACAAAATTACAAAAACAATAAAGGACACGTACTATACACAATAAATACACAAAAACACTAATCACCAACAAATGCACAAAGAGAGTTTTATTATCAATTGTAACACACTCCTACATGTTTCGACCCTGCTGGGTCATCTTCAGGGATAATGTTTGTGTTATCGTTACACTAAGGTTGCACTTTACAGTTGAGTGAGAATGTGCTGTTGACTGTGTACTGCGTTGTTTTGGGAGGCGTGAAGTCTCTGTGGTCCCGGCAGAGTTCACGCCTCCAGTACACAGTCAACAGCACATTCTCACTCAACTGTAAAGTGCAACCTTAGTGTAACGAATACAAGAAAGTTCTCCCAGAAGATGACCCAGCAGGGTCGGTTACAATAGACGATGAAACTCTCCTTTGCATTTGTTGGTGATTAGTGTTTTTGTATAATATAGTGCACGGACATGGAACACATTACGATAATACAATTACAATACAAATACAATTACAAATACAATACAAATGCAAATACAATTACAATTAACCTAAAGTTTATGAATTAATATTATTTATTATACGGAGCTGAAAATTTATTTAATAGGACAGTAGTCCTTATGTTCTGCTAGCAAGTCTGCTTTTCATTCTCTCTGCTCTTCTTATTTGACGTCATTAAATCTTTGCAGACGTCTACAAACACGTATGTCCATTAAGGACATAATTTATACATTTGTAACAATAACCGTATTGCTACAATTGTAGTCTTATTGTTCACATTTATTCTTTACCCCTTGTAAACAGATGAGAATAAGTTGATGAAATGTATTCTGGAAACTTCCACATAATGTCTGAACTTCATTTAGTGACCAGATTGTTAGTGTAGACAATGACAAGAAATGAAAAACACTGCGAAGAATTCCCAGCATTTCCTTCGCTTAATTTGAAAATCACATTCTTCAAGTATGAATAAATAAGGCTCACAAGTAACAAGTACCACATTGTACATGAGTTCTAAATAGGGGAATAATGTGATAGAAAAAGTCGGTACTGGTGTGAAAATGAAGTTTGGGATTGGTTTAAAACGAAGTATACAGATCTACATTGAAAGTAGATGCACAGTCTTATGACTATGACGCTACACAGGTGTTTATCGTTACGGTTGGTTAAATAGTAGAGGTCAGAATATGCGATAACAACGATGTACTTAGTCCGGTTGTTCTAAGAAGACAGAAGCTTGTAACGTGAAATGTTGCTGACGATTTCATTTTCTGTTTTTTCAACCGTGAATTTCCCCCTGTTATTAAAACTGAAATTAGCCACTCATTGAAGCGGAAGCGGACTGAGTTGCCTTGGAATCGTTTCACATTATCATTTCATTCTTTCATAAATTATTTTGTCAAGGACAGTGAGTTGTAGAAATATACATTCCAAACTTTTGTGGACTCGATTGACACAATGAGACATCTTTCCACTACAATTGTAATTGAGTCACGATATAAGCCACAGAACTTCTGACTCCTCATGTGATGAAAATACGTTTATGTCATGCAGTAATTAAAAGTTTTAACACATGAGAAAACATGTAAAAACAAAAACGCCGAGGATCTTTCTCCTTTTTTTTATGAAACTTCCAGACATTTAGTCTGGATTCATGTGACGATTCTGAATGCCGTAGGTAATGTGTGTAATTCATTGTGATACGTGAATTATATTTATTGCTAGACTGCTGCATTTCCTAGTAGAAAGTTTCATAAATGTTTACACGGTTCACAAAACTTCTCAAGGTACCATGTTTATGTAGTTAAGTTTAGAATTTTCAAAAACTGCTTTTATAGACGACCGTGAAACTTTGCCTTCGGATAGCGGGGTGTTATGCAAATAGTGCTGGAGAAATTGGCCTGGTGGTTGGTACTGACGTCATTATCTTTGGTTCATAGGTTATAAACACTGTCGTATTGATGATTTTATTTTATTAGGAGCTTGATCAATGAATGTTATAGATACTGTACAGTAACTGAGGTAGGGGGCTTACATAAAACTGGCACCTCTCTCCTTCGACGAATGGTATATTTCGGTGTGTATCTATCAAAACTCTCTTAATGAGAGAATTAAACTGTACAATACAGTGAGACGGAAAATAACTGAGTTATCAGAAAGTATCACTGCTATATATTGAACATAGCTTGTCCGTCTTAATTAATTAATTAATTAATTAATTGAAAATAAATAGGAAATTAAGTAATTAATCGTACACTTACATTGTCCGCAGCAGATACGTAGACAGATCGTAATGCCAAATCATGGTCAGCTTTAAATCGCAATAGTTTAACGACACAGGCTAATTTAGTCTCTCCCATGTTATTTCCCCATTTCTAGGAAAGATAATATTTATAAAAACACAATTAGCTACATATGAACAATTCAAACACTATTGGCTGGATAGCTGAACTTTTCTTTATGGTTCTTACTGAAGTCTTACAATTACAAGACAAATGAGTCACTTGTATTCAGTCCGGAGCTAATATGGCGTTTCATAAGCTGTAATACAGTTACTGGGTGCTTTGTCATGACCCGTTTGTTTCCAGTCTGTTGGATGCTGTGGAGTGCTAATATATTCTTGGCCACTTTTTTTTTCTTAAACCGACCCACGAAGGTTAACGGATGGTGTCTTCAGTAACACAGACATGTTCCAGTTAAAGTGATCTTTCTGCTGTGGCGCCAATACACTGTCCTACTTGCATCTGTGTTGGTGATACCGTGTGTTGAATTTCATGCATTCCGAAAAGCTCTCCTCGCCGTTTAGAAAGATAACTGGTCTTAAATATCCGGTTTTTAGTCTTGTGATTTTAGTATCACCTGCTGTCTTTGAATTTTTCCTTCTAAGATGTTGCAGGGTCTTCTGCACGCTACCAATCGTTTACAGTGTTTGTCTTCCACTTGTCTTCATATTTATCCTTTTGGTTTCTTTTGTGATAAACGTAGGCTTGTACTCCAGAACGGTGGAGTCGGAGTCGGAAGGAATTTTAGGTGGAGTCGGAGTCGGTAAAAATGTACCGACTGCGACTCCGACGTCAATCTAAAGTCTTAAGTAGATACTCCAACTCCAGGGCCCTGATAGCTACAATAACCATTAGACTTATAATTAAATATAGGTTATAAGTCTAGAAAGTAGCCTGATGATTCACGTGGTGGTGATGAAATGTCTTATAGGTTTACCATTATTAATACATATTGAGCTTTTATGAAGAAGTCGGAGTCGGAGTTTTAAAAATCGGGGAGTCGGAATCGGAGTTGGAGTACACAAACCGACTCCGCAGCCCTGTTGTACTCTGACATTTTGTTTACTTGCTTCTCTTTTCTTTTTACGGTCTCCTGTTTTTTGCACGTTTACCCACTCTTTATATACACATTCATGCGGATTTCACATTCGAACCCGCCATTCAGATTGTCGGTCATTCAGTATTGTATTAATCCATTTCCTATTGTGGTTTGTTACTCGTTGCTACGCGATTTAAATCGCCCATACATATTTCACACACCCCTTATTATGGTATCAGTTTTAAAGTGATTGTCAGATGGACGTAAGGGAATTGCGAAAGTAAAGTGCTTTAAATTTAGGTGTATGGGACGTCTAAAAAGGAAATTATTGAGAAATTTTGATCATGAAAATTTCCAGTCTTGGCACCGAACTTCTTCGAAGTCTTCGAATTGGTCTTTCGTTTTAAATACAAACGGTCATCTCTGCCGTCTCTTACAAATCCAGTCACCTGCCCGTGAAAGTTCGAAGAACCTCTGAAAGTTACATGCATGAACTTTATTCCAATTACAGCATTGCCGTATTTCTGCGACAGCATAAAACTTCGTGTTGGCAGTTGATAAGTTCGCTGCAAACGGACACGAACTATTTACCGTGGAGAAGGGTTTGCATCTTCAATCTGATGTTCAAGTTTTAGTGGCAGAGCTTCTCTGATCCCCCATACATACGGCGGCTTTAAAGAGGGGGTGAGGATTGGCAATAGCCTCATTTTCTCCGTCTTATTCAAAATACAAGAAGTTTATTTCCCATTCCTTTTTGTCAAACGTGTAAGGAAAACACGAAGCAGATATATAAGTTAGGAAAGCGAATTCCATCATCTACAGGCTCTGTATGATGCGTAGAATTTCAGTATATATTTTTTTATTTGTATCTAAAAATAAATGCCTCATAGATTCGAATCGCGTTGAAGGTTAAGTCGTAAAAATTGATCTTCCCGCGTAGGTCGGTTGTTGAGGGCGCCTTGAGTTATACGCCGCTGTGGAGAAATGATAAATTAGATCAAAGCATTCAAGCTTTTATTTGGTTCTTATGCTGTGAGCTAAAAATCGCTGAACTTTGGAGCCGCGACCAAACCTGAATACGCACTGTATTAAAATAGTTTTGTAATTCAATTTTCATTATAAATTGCCATTCTGATATTAATGTATAACGATAGATTTAGCCAATTGCTGTGTTATTAAATAGACTGGTTTCATAGTTCCTCGACAGTCTCATATTCGTATTTCGTTATTATTTCATCAACGTTTGGAGCGCCCTCTGCTACTCTGGAAGGATTTTTTTCGAGTATGTGCTTTGTACGTTCGTAAATGATTTTTCAATGCAGTTAAGTACTCAATGTATCTTCTTGTTGCCGAAGAGAACATTTTTCGTATCGTTAAATTTCCTAATGATGTTACTCTGCTAAAATCTATAAGAGTGTAAGCGTGATGTACTGATGACTTCATGAAATTCATAATTAATACAGGTAATCATTTGTATCAAGGAAAACCAGCATATGTATTTAAAGCATATAGACTCTGTGAGTAAAAATTGAATGCGTAAGTCTGGGGGGTATTTATGGATTTCAGACTTCGTTTTCTTTTTGTTTATAATTTTCTCGAGCTGTCAAAGTCATCTGGAGCTAGAATGCAAAGTAGTATATACTTTTTTTTTACCATGCATTCCTTATCGATATTTTTTTACCATGCACTGCTTATCGATATTGTATTGCACGGAAGAAGACGTGAGATAGCTGACGATTGTGTCCTTTCGAGTTCTGTTATGGCAACAGGTACCATCAAGCTGAAAGCTTACGACGCAGGCTGCGGCTATTGGAATAGCTTTTTTCCCCACGGTTATTACACAAGAAGCTGTGGTGACGGCCGTAGACTATTTAAATTCCATACCTCACGTTAGATGATGCATCACGTTAGTAATGTTATTTCACAATGTTGGGTCGTAGACTGCGCGAATATACCGTTGAATTATAGGATTTTCGATGACTGATTGATTATTACCTGGAAACAAGCATTCAGGACTTAATAGAAGTTTTACCCTGGCGTTTATCTGTAGGGACTTAAAAAAAGTACGGGAAACCTCAGTCACTGTAGTTGATGTCTCAGCCGAAATGAGCATTGTTGATATCTTTAGGAAACCCATTATTTCTTTGAAACAGATTTTGTGCTAGTCTGTGACATATTTAAATCAAACTGTTCTTTTCGGGGTTTAGGGTTGTTGCCCCAATACTTTTTATATTGCTTTTTTCTACAATGTTGTTTTTGTTTTGTTTGTTTAGTGTTTCGTTTCTTTGCATTTTTACTTATTTTTTTATTTTAATTGTGTCTTTATGCTGACTTTAAAATAGGCACTTTTGCTGTCAAACCTGCATTTTAATAAACACCCATAGAATTATTATTATTATTATTATTATTATTACATTATCTCCATTATGCGGGGTATTCACACTTATATGCCTGAAACAAACCATGTTTCTAGGGTACACAGTGTCGCAGCTGTTCCGCGCGTACTGTTAATGGTGCATATAGCGCTGTCTTCAATATTAAACTCTTTTATGCGTCTACATTAGCACTTTCCGCAGTGTGTGTGTACTGTGCTCAATATAGCTGTTTTCTGTAGTTCCTTGATATCGTGCTTTCCCGGTATGCTGCTCAAGTATTTTCTGAAGGATTTTGAAACGGTTCCAGTTGCTCCTATTATTACTGGCGTGACCTTTATTTTTACATTATTATTATTATTATTATTATTATTATTATTATTATTATTATTAGGGTTGTTGCATCCATTTCGTGTGCCCATTTTATCGAACGTCGTATTATTTCGGGCCATTCAGCAGATCGTTCCATGTTCTGCCGGCAGTGTCTCTCATTGAAACACCACTCTGCTTTTTACTTCGTTACAATGACATTCCTCTCGACCCTCAGATCGTGTGCACTCCAGGCCATTCTCACTCATCATCTGCTCCATCCTTGCAGTCTGTAGCGGTTGGGGTCGGATAGGCGACGTGGCGTCCGGCTCATAACGTGACGACGACGGCGTCGAGCGAAGTGCTGTCGTGTTTGGGCGTGACCCCTCCGTCGTTATCCCCTTGTGCCTTTGACGCCTGTCGTACCAAATCTCTAGC
Organism: Coptotermes formosanus; assembly: GCA_013340265.1. NCBI lineage: Eukaryota > Metazoa > Arthropoda > Insecta > Blattodea > Rhinotermitidae > Coptotermes > Coptotermes formosanus. The sequence goes on along the minus strand of BLKM01000736.1, from coordinate 1,607,710 downwards.
CACCCTCCTTCATGTCACTTACACGTTTTAACTAGGAACTTTTGTAGGTCAGTACTGTACTCACTGGTACTTGTGTTTAAAACAGATAGTGGGAGATGAGATAAATGTGTCTTCAACACAGCTTTAAGATTTGTTTTGTTGTCATCCTCACACCGTGCGCACGGTATTTAGTTACAGTCAGCGTTTTACTTAAAGAAAGGAGCGGTTACGTTACTGAGAAAAGTAAGAAATGCAATTGAAGTATTTTCATACGCATAATTCGAAACTTTAAACGTATTAAAACACCACGGTTTTTCCATTGCTATTTATTCCATTATTTTTGGAAACCGATTCTTGTTTAGATTATTGCCTGCTGTGATATAACACTTTGTAATCTCGGAGAAATTTGCTGGTTCTTCAGAGGTACACGCTGATTTTTCTGGCTATCATCTGAGCTGAAAAGAGAGGCAGCTTGCCGCTTCGAGACGTTGATAAATTTCAGTATCACATCCAACTTACCGAAGTGAGGACCTGAAATCTCACTAAATTCTCATTTAATGCATCTAGTTGCTACACAACATGTACCTTGGCGCCGCACAGTTGTGCACCGCCGCAAAATTAGCCCTCGTCACTCGTGTATCTAATCTTATTTCTTTCTTAAAATCCTTCCACTTGTTCTTGTGAACATTTCAAATTAGTTTACTTGTAATACTACCCATTTCTGTAGCAAATACTATTTGGAATCTGGACTGGCACTGGCCACTGGTATGGCAATACTGTACGAATTTTTGGTGATTTTTCTCAGTTTCTTCAGATCATGACTGGAGTTTTTCCTTCAAATAGACATCTCACTGCATAATACTGCACTCATAGTCGCGTGATCATCTTCGTGACCATTTCAAGTTCTTGTGTCAAGAATGTGTGGTTCTGTAGCCTGCCCCAAATATTTAACGTCAAATTCAGTTAGAGGCACAGATTAACAGTCTTCATGTAACAACATACAAGTAAAGTTCCACTCCTTCGCTGTAAACCTGTGATGTTCGTCCTTAAAAGTTTTCTCTTCCTCTCGTCTGTTTTCCGAATATTCAGCTTCGCGGTGTGTGACCGGAGAGCTTGAAACTGTCATATCCCACTGTTTTTGAAGGTATTTGCGTGAAGTGTAAGGGGCGGAAATGTTAGTATGTAATATCTCTTGTTTTGTATTTCACTTTAGTAAGTTTGAGGGTATTTCCGACGACGTGAGGAGTGAGGCCTTTCTTTCCAGTCTATTTTTCAAATCTAAACCTCACTAAATTCTGTTACGGAGTTGAAAGAGGGAATCACTTGTTGATCACTTGACACTGAGTGTACTTTCAGAGATTACTTAAGCATTATTAACCCTTTAAAGACGAAGCGTATCTGTTTTATATAAGGACTCACTGCGTACCGCGCTGTAAACACTCCCCACTTCGGTTATAAAAACCAGTCTCTTAATGTTTTGTACGGCAAAAGTCGCTGTTTGTTCTGAGATCCGTACAAAACACATAAACGCAATGTGGGCACCATGTAGAATTTTTTAATGTTAAACCTGGTGGTACGTAAAGTTACCGCTAGGCTTTAAAAGGTTAAAGAATAATCCCGTTATCTGTTTTTACAGTAGCGCGCTACATGTTTCGACCTAGAAAGTCATCATCAGGCGGAAGTGATACAAGATATGCTATACAAAGAAGATATGTAGCGAGCTATTGTAAAAACAGATATTGTTTTATAATGAAAAGGTAGTTGCGTGGATAGGATTAATCTTTAATAATAATAAAGTTATAAAAAACCTAACGGGATGTCTCTCAAAATTCTGGAAATAATAACTAGTAGTAGTAGTAGCAGCAGCAGTAGTAGTAGTAGTAGTAGTAGTAGCAGTAGCAGCAGCAGCGGTAGTAGTTGTAAACAACTAACGCCATGGAACACATACCTTCAGAAGCTAATTATCCCTCAGCTGCCCAAGAAATTCCCCATATTCTATAAAACCCTAAACTTCATTACCATTGTCATAAGAGTCCACAACTGGATCCTATCTTCAGGCACTTTAATCTGCTGTAATACTGAAAAGGAATTAACGTAGCCTAGTAAGAGACTAGATAGAAGAAAACAACTCTGCGTTTCGTGTCTCTGTTTTAGTTGTTATTTCCATTCAGTCCGCTATTTTCACGTCATCTCTCACTCTTCCTTTCTCATTTTTTGTAGTTTATTTTGCCACTTTTTCTCTTCACAAATTAGTTTCACGACGCCAAGCGTCAGTATTACGAGACTGGGTGCTTCATTAAAACCGACGTGGGGAGACATAAGTCCATTACTTTCCATCACAAGGGAAGGTTACTTGTTTACGTATGCTGTATGTTCACATTAGGCCCTCAGAGCGCTAAGACCTCATAATAAAAGGACTGTGGTGGAAACTGATGTCAACTATGGGATACAATGGTGCTATGAAGAAACGCAGGGGGAAAAGGGTGTTTAAAGCAGACAAATGAAGGACATTTTAATTCCATTATCTCTATTCTTTTCGTACAAGATGTGTCTAAAGTTGTGACACTTGAAAACACATTACAGTTATGAAATAAAATTTGGTAATAGTGGGAGATTAACCAAATCGAGTCAAACGATATGTTGTAGGTCAACAAACAAAGCCATTTGATACAGCTGTGTGTTTTAAACTGTTTACTGAAGTGTTCACTTCATTGTACATGTTTCGGAAGAATTCGGTCACCTTCGGAGTTGGTTGATTAAGTATAACAGGTCTTAAACGTGTCGCGTGCTGCGAGTATAATGTCTTACAATGCAGCAAATATGATTTTTAGTTCATTTTGAGGTGTGAGTTTTGAAGGTAGATGTATATAAGAAGCTGGCATAATTTTGCGCAAAATATTTGGTATAAAGTGCTTATTTCGTTAAGTGGACTAAAATGTGTAGCTTTGTAACGTGTTTTTGGTCATTTCCCGTACATCATACAAAGGTAATAATGACGTCTTTAAGATGTTGTAGTTAAGTGTTAATTTTCCTGCTTGCTTTTGAGAAAGTTCTGGATTTTTAGGTCGGAAGTAGACGGACTCTCCTGAGTAAAATTTCATAGTTTTCCTCAGTCACTCCTTACAAATTGTCGGGCAGCATGGAATTTGCCAATCAACTGTGACCCTGATCAAGGGACGGATGTAAGAGTTCCCTCGAGCACTTGCCGGCCGTCCAGGTCAAGATGTGTCAAGTTGGGCATGGTAACATAAATTTTAAACACAATGTTACGTATTTGTCATTTGTGTAGTTTTTAGATTATTACACACGTGAAATACAATGCAATATAAATGCGAAATTGGTAAAAATACATCCTGTCATTCCAGTACGTCATTATAGTTCTGTGTCGGGTACATGACATGAACAGCGTACTGGTACGACGCCAGCGTGCGTGTTATAAAACACGCCGTAGTGGTACAGCATTCAGAGTTTTGCACGTGGAAAATGTATTGTACATACACGACACCTGGTACAGAAATGCGTAAAACAATTTTAATATGAACGCCGGTGGACCAGAGCGGGTGAAACCGAAGTCGAACCAGTACGACACCTGGCCGTGAACAACACGTAAAACGTGTATATACGGCAGGAGTCCTCAGCATAAATTTATAGGTTTGTAGTTACCGGTCGAGATAACACAGTCTGCAGATGCAACAAATTGTAACGTGATTCGGTACTTTGGAATTCTTGAATGCAGGGAATTACAGGTACTGAATATTCCAAAGTGTACCCTAACAGCATTTTTGGAGGACAGCTGACAAAGTTTTTAGGTTCAACAGTAGTCTCGGTTAGAGCACAGGACCTTGAGAACGAAATGATCAGCAGCTTGCAGCAATGTTGGTGTGCAAACTGTCAGATATGAAACAAGCACGTGATCTGAAGTGTATACCGTATTATGTCTCTGTCTTATCACACGCGATGCACTACAGTCTGGCACTAACTCACAAATATTTCGGAGCAACCTGCCTCCTTTTTCTTCAAGTTTCACTGAAGGTGAGGCTAGCAGGCTTCCCCGAACGGCTATAAGTTTTTGCAGGAATACGAGATGCCATATCCCAAAGAGAGTAATTTTCATAATCACCACTGTGATAACTCCATTACACAAAAATATGTTGGCTATTTGAATTTTATTTTATCTGTTAGACATTCGGATGAAGTCTTCAACAGGGGACCAGTCTGTTTCAGTGCCGCTTCCTGTACCTAACAACGTGTCTTAAACACTTGCAATCCGCATCACAAGTTAAAACGACGATCTCAGTGCTAAAGCCATAAAATTCGTATGCCCTATACACAGCGCGTTTACTGTGGCTGGTTCGCATAAAGCACAGCCGTATCTTCGTACCCCACTTTCTTTAACCTTTTAAAGCCTACTGGGTACTTGACGCACCAACAGGTTTAAAATTCAAAAATTCTACGTTCTGCCCACACTGTACTTATGTGTTTTGTATTTATCTTAGAACAAACGGTGACTTTTGCCCTATATAACATAAACTAGTTGGTTATTATAACCGTGATGAAAAGTGTTTACTGCGCGGTAAGAACTGGGTCTTTAAGTAGAATAGTTTACGCTTCGTCTTTAAAGGGTTAATATTAAAAGTAACGTTCCTCTTTCTCACAGAGTGTTGCCTACGGGCCTCATGTGATTCCACGAATAAACAGCGATCATCTTTGTATGCATTATTGACCGGGTTGGCTGTGTAATGACGGCAGAGTGTTTTTGAGACAGACAGGAAGCGAATTTATGAATGTGTATATTATTTAGATTAATTTAATTCTACTTTGTTGTGAAATTTCCTACATTGCCCATGGCCACAGTGTCTGTCCTATTTCCCTTTCATTTTGTTCTTTGTTGTGAAAATTGTCTATTGGTAGAGATATCGTCCTTTTCTCTTTCTCAACCTGTTACGGTTCATCACCAATCGATATACTCGGTGATACTGTTGTGAGGGTATTCTGATCGTACGGTATGGAGCCGACGGCGGCTACATCTTTGAAATACGAACTCTGTTCCCAACACACCAGTAGCTGTTGTCCTTTCCAAGCAGTCACGGTGCATCGACATTCGGAAACAGTTTCAACAAACAAGACTTTTCCATATATGTCGAACAAAACCGCTGAATGTTATAAAAGGGTACGGTATTTCTTACTTTCCTCTTTTACTATACATACATACAGCTATATGGTGAACTGTGAATGAACAGAAATAGACACTCGAAACAAGAAGATTGGAGGAGTTGGTGAAAGAAAAGTGAGTTTTTTTAATGGAGTTATATATAGGCCTGTGTGGACCTTATATGTGTTATGAAACTGAATGAGAAGTGCAAAATATCATTGAACTTGAAGAACTTGTCCTGGAATCCTTTCGAAGAGGGTGAATATAAGTGAAATTCTTATATTCAGCCACAAGTTAGTGCAGTGATAACGCTTTGGGCTCTGATTTAAAGATAACAGTTTGGTATCTTATCGGGACTTCAGGGTATTACTGACTGAGCTATACCTTGACGTACTCGTTGTCTGTAATGAAGTGCCAGAAAGGCCTTGATCACCTTCTTCCATGTCTTTGCTTCACGAGGCATGATCAGTTTCCCGTCTTATTTGTCGTTATATAACTTCTGAAGTTGAAACAGCGTAATAATCATTTGTTGACTTCAGTATCTCGTTTCTCCAGTGTCCACTCTTAACAATGCCTGCAGTATTTAAGTAACATTCGGTCGTACAGTGTTCATTCATAACCTAACGTGTGTGTAATTTATGAATTTCACCGCTATTATTCAACTACAGATTTAACTATCGGTACAAATTTAACCAAATAATGCGTGTAGAAAACACAGGAGCATTATATTATTTGACAACTAGTATCACTGTTTCCACTTTTCCCTCTGATCTCTTCGCGTGACTACAGTCGCCTCAACCCTCACTACTATTGCAAAACAAACAATGAGATGGGATTTACGTAGTTTATTTGAATATATGGCAGTTAATATTAGGTTTTTGCTTACCGCACTTAAACAAGGCGCTGGAAATTGTTTTCTTCGGCTGGCAGAAACGTTTCGCACATAAAAAGCAACACACTCGCTGCTCTTCGAAATTCTGCTGGTGAAACTGAGAACACTATACACTGAATGCCTCCATCAGCTCGTTTGCAGCCTGAAATTTACTGTCAGACTTTCAGTCGTTTAATATGCCACACAAGTAAAAACTAAGAGTTGAGATCAGGCTAACGAGGAAGTCACTATTGCTTATAATTCTGTCACTAAACACACTGTATAAACACCCTGTATAAACAACTCAAAATTTAATTTAAAATCTTTTCATCTTAGCATAAGTATGTGTCAGAAGGTCACATCGGTGTGAAATTATGGTCTGCGGAGAAAAGTGTACCTGATAATTCTAGATGTGCTACTAGCAGTACACAACACACCAACCATTAATATGATTAACTTGTTAGTCTGAGGTTCCAAGAATCCACTGAATCCAACCCAAGTTTTGTCCCTAAACAAAACGAGTGCGGGGTCTATTTAACCTTCATGAATTCCATGAAGTTATCCATTCACACAATGTAGTTTTGCTTCACTAAACTATGTAGCAGAAGTTTTAAACCCCCTGTATCTTATGTGAATGCAGTACGCACGTGTACACTGCATGTTGTCTTACTGTATAGAAGAGAACCTGTTGCTCGAAATCTGTTTACGTGTTTGTATCCCCCCCCCCCGAATTTACATGACAATTCTTGGGGCAGCTGTGTTCTTGCTATGCGTCACACGAAATGCGCATACCCGCTCCGAAAAGCAAAAAGTAATTTAACGTTATGGAGTCCTGTATGTATGACGTAATCGAACCGATGGGTGTGACTAGCGAGGGCTACGGAATTGTTCTTGTACAAGGAACACGCTAATCATCGAGAAGGACAACAAATTAAAGCGCGGTTTGATTTAACCCGTCTCAGTACCTACATGGCCATTTGACATCGTTCTGTTAACATACCATATTGATTAGTCTGATCGTTCCACACTAGGGAATTTTTTTCCTTTTTCTGTCTATATTTTATTCTCGTTTTGTGTGCCCCTGGCATCTGTCATTGCTGAATTTTAGCCTTACGTACATGCGGATATGTGTTTTGTTGTTGTGTGGTAACTGTAACATCTTTATTGACAATCGTTCTAGTCTTGCAATATCCCGCTACAAATGATCGACTTTAACATTTTATATACGCCAATTTAAACTTCTTCCGATGTCGAGTGAAGGAGACGCACTTTTTATGAACTTCTAGTTGAGTAATATCTGATGTTGGAAACTTCCTGTTTCCGAAACGGTTTGTTTAAATATCAAAGCAGGCTGAAGGACAATGTTTAAATTATTAGTCTGTATGTTGCAATGGTTCATCATCAGAAAATTTATGGGCTTGATTCAAAATATTATATCCATAAAAAAGACAATCCCAAGAAGTGAATTAGGTGTCTTAGGCCCGTTAATTTTAAGGATGTATAAAGAGAAACATTTAAATGGTTTTGAATTGAACGCTTTGGTTTGCAAATCTCGTGGAAAGAGACCACGTGTGTCACTGTAAATCATTGAGCTTACTGGGATGGGCTGTCACATCCTACGAGCGAACACAGTGGGTTGAATAAAGTTGGAACGACATACATGTTAGCCATTTAATTATCTTTCGAGTTCTTAGTAAAAAATTGTGTGTTCTTTAATTCGTATACCGTTCAGTTTGTCTGTTATCAGGCCGACCGTTTGGACTTAATTCTGTTTTAAATTTTAAATTATGAAACCCAGCCATATTCTGCATAAATTCGACCCATGATCAGGATTTAATATATTAGTTACCAACTATGGTATTTCAGTCGGCAAAATGAGTTCTGTACCAGAAAAGAGTGAAATGTACGTTTCATGGTAGGTCTATAAGAAATTTTCTGTCTTGTCTGCTGATGATAAAAGGATTGTAATGGCTTCACCCCACGCCAGAGCGGTCTTTTCGTGTTTCATGCTTTCATATTTGGAACAGCAGAAGTCGAAAGCTTGAAAACAGGAAAGTACTGAAATGCTGAACTTGTATTTCTAATTCTCTCCGATCTCACGTCAAATCTTCATGTGAGATAAAAAGGAATTGACACATCAGAAACCGGACGGCGTTGAGTTTGCAGTCGTACTCTTCTGCTTACACGCTCTGTTTATCCTTAAGATGCGAACATCTTGCTGGAACCTTAGGGGCACTCCAGCTGTCAAGTTTACTTGAAAGTGCTGTCTTCAAAAATATTTTTCTTCTGAACCCTAACGTTGTGCATCAGATGTCATCAGGTTAATATCGATGCTTATGTTAAGATAATGGCAGCATTTCGGTAGAGTTAGAGCCAGTGGTTGACTCACTTATGTGTGCAGTTGAAACTGCGGTGTGTTTACGGGAATCCGACATGGACTGCAGAGTCTGAAAATCCTTATTTTACACTGGCACACTATTAATGCTGCTTACTTTTACAACCTTTTTGCATGACACTAAATCTGTTTGTTAAAATGTAGCCTGCTATAATGGTTACCGATACTGCGGCGCTTTGTCAACCTCACAGATTAATAGCTTTCAATTGTAACATGATTGTAGTGATAAATTGGAAAGGATTTGGAAGGAATCGATTATGACCTTAATACATTGCGGAAACCACATCGGCTCAACGTTATTCGTGTCAGACCGCGAATAGACGCCGGGCCATTCCGAGTGCAAAACGATGCTCGATTCCGGGATAGCTGACAATATGATATATACAAGTTTTACTCCAATTACTGCTTTGTGCAGTAGTTGGAGTAAAACTTCTGTGTGTAAGGTAAATGCACGGAATATGAGTAAGATTAAGTAGAAAATGTGATGTCGAAGTAAATGCTTTAGAAACAGCTACAGCGATTGCGGAAATGTGAAATACTCCTTTCGTTCGTTAAAAATAAATTGTAGCTCATTCAAGCCTGAAAGCCGAATAAAGAAGCCCTTCGGCTTGGGATTTGACTAGCGTTTGGTTGATTTCACGTCGAGGCTCTGTGCTTGCAGTCGTTATTAAAATTACTACTTAACTTTACCGCCCCTTCATGCTAGTAATGGGCCAGTAATTCACAACGAATAACACTTATCATCTGCCGTTATCATCAGTTCACAATGTCTTTATTATCCAATATACAGTGAACGTATTGGTGACAGTGTGTCATTACATAGTCTGCACTTTAGTCGCTGGTATTGAGGTACTTCTGATAGCTACAGGGTCGTTCGGACTTCCAATTCGGAGGCTTCTGATTGGCTTTCTTATAAAGTAGGTAGTTTTTAAAACAGAAGAAATGTATGCTTATGAGAAAGAGACACCATCATGCTGTGTGTGTGTGTGTGTGTGTGTGTGTGTGTGTCTCCATTTCAGGTTTTGAGCTATTCTTACGAAACTTGGCATGAACACTGTGCCATTGGGAGGTACCCCAACAATCAATAACACGACATACATGAGGACTTGCGAGGCGGAAGCGACAGTAGCGATATTGAATTCTGTTTTGTAAATATACGTATGGTAATAGATCTTGGAAAAATGTGCGAATTTTGTTAGAGCAACTTTCTTTTACTGCCTTCTAAAACACGTTATTGAAGGAAAGCTAGAGGGAAGGATAGAAGTGACGGGAACGCGGGGAAGAAGACGTAAGCAGCTACTGGATGACCTTAAGGAAAAGGGAGGATACTTGAAATTGAAAGAGAAAGCACTAGATCGCACTGTGTGGAGAACTCGCTTTGGAAGAGGCTATGAACCTTTCGTAAGACAGACAATGAATGGATGTTCTTTTGTGAAAGGTAAAATAAATTGAGGTTTATTCGACAAATTTAAAATGTGCACAAATCAAAGTAAACAAAACATAACAAATATTTCAGTAGATCTGTAGAATTATGAAGCCGTGGAGTAATAAAGTAGATTTTGTTAGAACTGTTGGGAGTTCCGCGTGTTAATACTAAGCATGACTTCACCAACCGGCTGAGAAACTTACAGGCACCGATGCGGTGCACCACACTTACGGGCGCCGGCCCCGGCGCCGGTGAGCAGATTCGAAACAATCAGAAAGATAACCCGAGTTTTTTAACCAGGCATACCAACAGGTATAAACGGCAGAATTTTATGTGATGATGGATCAAATGTGAAAACTGGTCCGTTGTTTATACGTGACGGTAAAAATCACTAAACAAGTGTAACCTTAAATTTAGAAATAAATTAAACTTACTTCACTACAGGGTGGTTGCTTCAAATTTCACGGATAATTTACAGTGCCATGACTCGGTACTCAGGGTCTCGTTTATGAAAATGAGCAGTATGATAGGAATTTTGATTATACCACGCCTTAAGAATATATTTTTTAACGAAATTATAACGTAGGAATGCAAAAAAACTACGCGGAACTGTGGGCCAACTTTGTTATAAGACTCCACCGCATTCCATGAAAGATCTTTCCAAATGTTAATATACGTTTATAACTCAGTCTTCAATTATTGTCATTCTTCCACGCCCCTAAAATAAGGGAATGTTTCCTGATACTGTTTCGGCCTGATATGTGAGAAATTGAAATTCATTGCTTTTCTCTGTATCTGTTCACCCTTCTTTTTCGTGAAGGGCCCAGTTTGAAAGACAATATAACCTCCTGAAAATTTAATTTGGGTCTGTTGCCGTAACGTGTTCGAGGGTTTATACTGAAGGAATGGGCAACCAAACCGATTTGTTTTACAGGAAAATACCGTAAACTAAAATATTCCTGTGATACATAAACAACGCAGAACCAGTTTTATGCTGGGGAAATACTGCACCCCAATGTCTGTATGTTACTACAAGCTGTTACATGTAAAACTGCTGAGTATTCCTGTAGCAATAGTCATTGTGGTTAACCTTTGCTGTGCTATGTTATTAGAAACACAGGACATTTGGAACATCCGATCGATGCAGAAACTGGACATAGAAGGGAAGTTCGTAGAGTATTGCAGATGGAATCAAATTGTACTGTACAAGCTGGAATGTGCTGCTTGTACAGTAGATACAACAGACGCCTTCGAATCCTATAAAGGCAGAGCGGCGTTTGCTCGGTTGATCACAGATACATGAGAATGCCATCAGAATATTGGACCGCCATGGCGGTTTACACACTCGTATCGCTATAGTCTCTCATGATAGGAAACTTTTTTTTGTATTTCTTCTTCTTCTGTTGTGCATTTCTCCAAACACTCAACAATCTGCAGCAAAATCCATATAACGTTCGTTATCCTGTTGTTGGAGGCGTCTGGATTTGGCAGAAGCAGGCACGATTTTGATGCTGTAATATTCACACCTCGTATTACTATTCTTCATGCAAAAACGACATAAGTGTTCTCATTGTTCTGAAGAGAGCAATGATACGTGGCATGGAAAATCGTGAAAGATAAAACGTGGTAGTTTTAAGCGCATATATGTAGCGATGTATTGCAGCTCTGGTTCTTGCTTCTGAACACAAAGCACGGGATATTATATTTACATGAAAAGTACTTAATACGTAATCCCTGACCATGCAATAGGCCTACTGTTTGAGGGAAAAAATTTTGCAACATCCCCGTAACTGCAGTCATACTTTTAAGCAGCAGCTGTGATTTCTGACTTAGATTCTACAACTTGCTTTGGGGCATCGGTATGATAAAGTGAACTTCCAAGTGTTAGTTCACTTATAACATTAGATTAATTAATTTAATTCAGTGTAATTTAATTTACTTCTTAAAAAGTCCATATGAAAGACTTTCGTCAATTTGCATGCGTTTATTTCCATACTGAAGAAGTAAGCTGAATATAAATTGCATAATCAGAAGATCCGTGATCTGTATTTTTCCCCAAACATTATTAGGATGATCACACAAGGAGGATGTGGTGGGCGGCGTATGTTGCACGTATGAGAGTTAAGATGAATGTATGTATACAAGTATTTTGGTGGAAGAATTTGACAGAAAGACAACACTTGAAAGAATTAGAGGTAGATCGGAGGAATATTAAAGTGGAACTTACAGGAATAGGAATGGGATGGATTGGGTTTATGTGGCTCAGGATAGGGACCAGTGGCAAAATTATGTGATAGTGATAACTAACCTTCTGCCCCGTTGATTGCGGGGAACAGCTTAACAGGCTGATGAACTGTTAGCGTCTCAAGATGTATTCTACTGTGTGGAGCCTGTTGCTAGTGATTTATTTAGCATTTTAAAGCCTAGCGGTAACTTTACGTACCTCCAGGTTTAAGATTAAAAAATTCTACGTGGTGTTCACATTGCCTTTATGTGTTGTGTACGGATATCAGAACAAACACGGAATTCTGCCTTATAAAACAGTAAGAGAGTGGTTTTGTGTAACCGAAGTGGAGAGTGTTTACGGTGCGATACGCACTGAGTCCTTATATAAAACAGATACACTTCGTCTTTAGAAGGTTAAGTAAGCTTTCTGAACTGTAAGGAATGTCGCTGGTAATTTAGTACGCTGCATTATGGAAAGAACGCTTTTCAGTTTCGTTCAGAAATCTCCTCCTTAAACATTAAACACACTTAACCTTTTAAAGCCTAGCGGTAACTTTGCATACGACAAGGTTTAAGATTAAAAAATTCTACGTGGTGCCCACATTGCGTTTATGTGTTTTGTACGGATCTCAGAACAAACAGCAACTTTTGTCTTATAAAACATTAAGAGATTGGTTTTTATAACCGAAGTGGAGAGTGTTTACAGCGCAGTACGCACTGAGTCCTTATATAAAACAGATACATTTCGTCTTTAAAGGGTTAAACAGAGAAGTTGAGTGTAGTAAGCTGGTATTACTGCTCTGCAGACAAAGATGCAACTGAAGTACCAAGTTTTGAAGGTTTACGTGTGAAGTCATTCATATCGTGTCGCAGAACGATGCGCAAGGACCGGCGTCATAAAGTTTATATTGTAGTCTACAAGCACTCCACCCTGTCAAAACCGTTCCAGCGCGTTACACTACACGCTTGGCGGTCTTGCAGTTGATCTAATGGCTACTTCACAGGATTTAAGCAAGAGGAAGCAGGAGTCTATTCGAAAACTCACAACAACAGTCTTTCAAATTCAGCCATGCACGGTAGTAAATCATTCAACTGCAGAATTTGTTATAAATTTCGTCACAAATTTAAAAAGACACCCGGCTTGAAGATCGAGGGGAAAGTGTTTGAGCTTGTATAACATTGCGCGAATACTTATGTCAGAAGGCAGTAATGCAGGCGGTGTTTGGACACACACTGAGTAACCTAACGTAAGTCAGTCTTAGGAAACAAAATTCTCATTTATTTCAGGCTTCCGCCGCGATATTGAGATCTGTGCTCCTCTGCAAGCGCAAACTTCCCATTTGCCTAAAAATTTCCGGATATATATTTCAAAATGATACGAATCAGTTGAATTGCTTTTCACACATCTGCAGACTTATGCATCCCATTCATTCTTGTATACAAATTGCCAAATCGACTGATCTAAGACACTCTACTAAATATATAAAATAACCTTCCATCGCTTTATTTTATACTGACGACAACAAATTGCAAGCATGAGCGTCGGTTTTCTAGATGAACCTGCAGCACCTGAACTCGCAAAAGGCGATACCGACATAAAAGCACATCCATAATGAGAAGGGAGGTGTTTTGTTTAGCAGTGCTCTCAGGTGCTAAGATCATATGACGTCGAAAATGTACGACAGAAGTAAGGGAATTATTAGAGGGAATGATACGGACAAGGGAAAACAGAAGTACTCAGAGGAAAATCTGTCAGAGCGAAACTTTGTGCCTCTTAAATCTCACACGCACTGACCCTGGATTGACCACGGGCTTCCGCGGTGGGATCCTGGCAAGTATATGCATAAGCATTATATACGCGCATAATTACTTGCATATAAGTACACGTCTGTCAGAGGTAGGATTAATAAACGATGCGATTGTGTAATTGAGTTGAAGTGTTCTGATATTATAAACTGTTAACACAGACGTTCGTAAGACGCAGTTATCTTCCCAACTGACAGTTTCAGAACCCGTTCTTTGTGATACATTTTTATATTATGTACACAACATTATGCCACTCTTCAAAGACGTTTGCCAGCAAGAGCTATAGACGTTGCAGCCAGAACACTAACACCTGCAATATAAGGGACGTTTCTCAGTGTGTATTTTCCTCCATTTAGAAATGTTCGTTCACCTTTGGATCCGTGTATTTTGATGTATTTGTAATTTATATTTCTTTATAAACCTAACATCATGTTTCATACACCTACACAAAAAAGCTAAATGTTTCTGCGCATATTCTGGTAACTTATGTGGTCTTCTGGCAAGCAGTTTTGAAAAATAGCGCGTCACATGAACTGTTCTAACACTGTAACACGTCGCATGGCTGTTATAAGACTGCAGCACGTCGCGTGAGCTGTTCTAACACTGTAACACGTCGCATGGCTGTTGTAAGACTGCAGCACGTCGCGTGAGCTGTTCTAACACTGTAACACGTCGCATGGTTGTTGTAAGACTGCAGCACGTCGCGTGAACTGTTACAACACTGTAACACATCGTGTGAACTGTTATAACACTATAACATGTCGTGTGAACTTTTATGACACTGCAACACGTCGGATGGCTGTTATAAGACTGCAGCACGTCGCGTGAACTGTTACAACACTGTAACACGTGGCGTGAACTTTTATAACACTGCAGCACGTCGCGTGAACTGTTGTAACACTCTAACAAGTCGCGTGAACTTTTATAACACTGCAACACGTCGCGTGTGCTGTTAGAACACTGTAACACGAAGCATGAACTGTTAGAACACTGTAACAAGACGCATGAACTGTTAGAACACTAACACGTCGCGTGAACTCTTTGAACCGTGTAACATGCGCCGCTGATTTGTAATCCAGCGATTTTGTGTGGGGCAGGAGGAGGCCACTGGTCTAAAGAACTTGGCCCCACTTTTCTTAAGCAAGTACAAAATCTTACAGTACGAAACTTGAGGTTCTGCCACCCGTATTGCTCACATTTAGAGTCTAACAGTACCTTTACGTGTCTTAGTTCGTAACATTTTAATGGACTTTTTGTCGCGTAATAAATGCATGCATGTGTGTAATGCCTCATAACCGCATAAGTTTATATTATGTTCAAATACCTTAAGAAAGGTTTTAAACGATATTCAGCTACAGTGATTTCTCGCTGCGTACCTTATCCTCTGCTGCGATGTACTTGTATTATGCAGTCATCACAATACATTCCTACTTTCTACGGGATTAAGTACAAGTATGAACGCATATTCCATCACCTAGAGACGTTAAGATACAGAATTTCGTAAAAGGAAGAGCAGATTTAACTTCTTTCAACTTCCATTTTAAGCCTTTCAAATCCTGTAACTGATTTCAGTATTGACTAATGAAGTCTTAGGTTTGCCTTTAGTGAACGGATTCAATTTATATTTCTGCAGAATTCTAAAACTGCCGTCATTTACCGACATCTTAGTTCAATATCACTTTATCACTCTTTTCTTCGAATTCATGTATTTCAAAAATATTTCGTTCACAGCAGATTGGTTAGACTGCACCCATGTTTCTCTTTTGTTGTTATTTTTATCAAGCTGCGTCTTCTCGTACTCCTTCGCGTCTATGGGACTGAATCGATAGGCCTTGATTTCATGTTTGATGCCTCATTGAATAGTTCAGATGGTTAAACTGAAATGCTTGTAAAAGGTTCAACAAACTGGACTTACACATCGTGCTACCAACCATTCAGAATGTCACTGAAAATAACATTTCCTCTTCATTTGTCTTATCTGAAAGAATGCCTGCCGCTTCTATTCAGAGAGTTGATTCACCCCTCATAGATTCGAATGAAATGAATGAAAATCAAGGGTTCAGTATTTCTTAAGCGACTTCTTTTACACTCTCTCTGTAAACGTAGGCTCCAATATGAATCTTTCAAGAAGGTAACTCTAAAACAAAGTCGGCTTAGTCACAATTTTACCCGGATATAATATATATCATGTTTATTCAAACACCTAAATCATCCCAATGCCTTTCGCTTACTGGTCTGTTTATTGAAACTTTGAAATGGGTTCTTCGGTTATGTCTGTTACAAACTAGCGGGGTTTTGTACCTACATACGAGTATTATGCTAGTAACCAAACTTTCATTTTTTCCGAATTTTTATGCTCTAGTACACCTGCAAACACTATTATTTTGGTTATTTACTAGTGTCATAAGTTATCCAGATTTATGGGACGACCTGCAGAGGAACATCTGCTGTAGCGTATGTTAAATCGAAATGTGTGAGATTTGTTGACATAAAACTGTATAAAGCCGAACTAACATTAATTCATAATCGTTTTTCATGAAACCCGAATGCAGGCTCGAAGCAAAGTAAACCCTCCTAATAATCCGACGGGAATGTTTGAATTCGAACGCCCGAAAGAATGCGACTGGAATATATGAATTTAAACCCCCATAAATATGTAATCATAGTGACGATATTATGAGATTGCGCGTTTGGCAATACAGAGACTGGGGAAAAAATACAACACGACATTGATCCTAATCATGAAATGATTACATTCTTCTACAGTTTTTGTGGGAATTATGACAGGAAAGAGAGATTGTATTGTAACAGAAAGGGGCTGTAAACGAATGACATTTTTATAAACAAACGCTGTCAGTACAGAAGAACAGTAGTGTAAACTCGTCCCTGATATCATAACGTTTAAAGTAGAGTATTGAAATCTAGGACAATATGTATGTGTTCTCTTTTCTTAATAAAAATATTTTGCGGTTATTAATCTGCAAATTGTTTCATCATTCTTCTGAGGTTTTCCTATGATAACAAAAAGTCATGCGAATTTCGAAATATCTCTGTAAAATAAGCCCTTCATGATTCATCCCTATTCTGTACTGGTATCCCACTGTTTTTATGACTGTGTAAAAAAAGTGGGTTATTTGGACGTATTCTGTAGCGGTTCGTGTTAATTGCAGGTATATTATACTTACATGATATTGCACAGTATTCATTGATAGGCGCGTTCGCAAAATTGCAAAAAGCGATTACTAGCTTAGTCATGTCGGTCCGTCTGTTCGACTTTCCGCGTGGAACAACTTGGCTCCCACGTGACGGATTTTTCATGAAAATTGGTACTTGCATATTTTTCGAAACTCTGTAGGGGAAAATCAAATTTCGTTAAGATCTGACAAGAATAGCGGGTACTCTACATGAATACCTGTGTACCTTTACGATATCTCACTGATTTCTTGTTAGAATGAGAAATATTGAGACAAATTTGTAGAGAAAATCAAAGCACACATTTTTGTGCAATAATCTTTTCCGAAAATCGTGCCGTTTGTAAGATAATGCGGAGAAGCATGGTGGAGCCAGACTGGTCACTAGATGGCAATATAATATGGCGCATGCGCTTTGCATGCTGGATAGTTAAGGCTAAACACACACACACACACACACACACACACACACACACACACACACACACACACACACCTCTCTGTCTCTCACTCACACACACACAGAGTACGTAATAATGATTGCTTTTCGACGGCAACAGTGGTTACGCGAACGCGCCCCTGTTATGTTTATACGTACGTTGCCTGTCTTGTTTCATATCATATATAGGCCTATTCGGCAGAAATGACTTTTTGAGTTCTTTTTCTTCGTGATCCTGTTTGTTGGACTGGTTGGGTCATACGGCCAGCCTCGTGCAGTAACATCTCTCTGAAAGAGCAGAGAGAACATTGTATGGTAACGCAAAGGCGTTGTTATTGGGACCATGCAAATCGCGTACACAACGAGGCCGTGGATTCAGCAGTTTCTTCTGATATAGCAGACACCTCAAGGCGAGACGAGAAAGTAGGTTTAAACCGCAGAGGTCGTTACTTTTTAAAGTGAACAACTCGCCACATATGTGGGTGTGGTTACACACCTGGAATCTAGCGAAGAAGCAGTAATATGATGCTTGTCGGTCACAAAGAGCGTGCTCTTACGGCTCAAGTGTTATCGGTAAACTACGCCAGCAAGTGTCGCAGAACATACGGAGCGTCAGAGGAACAAGAAATCAGTCTGTTTACGATGTGCCAAAAATTACGAACCGAAAATATTCTTGCTGGCTTTTTAGCTTAAATTTTGTGTTCCTTAACCGAACATGTTAGCTCAGTAATGACGTGTCTGGTGGATTCTGGATGTAACTTTTTAACTGGCCTGTTAAAAGGGAAGAGCCAGGATAGCGACTGTAACAGATTAGCAAAAAGCTGCTTCCTCATTATTCCGTCCTACTTCTGTCTACCAGACTGCACGGACTACACATTAAGAAGTTCTGCGTATCCTGTTCCCAAACACACTCAGTTTAGGGTCTTCCTTTAAATTAAGACCACATTTCTAAACAATGTGTAAAATTGAATGTTTTGTATATAGTTTTTAGAGTCATGGTTAGGAGTGTTGTTGTGGTTTTGATTTTCTACTATAGGTCTCAGTTATTATAACCTCTAAGGTTTATAAACAATACTGAGAACTCTTCATCTCTATTTTTATTTTACTTAACTGTTCGCATTTGTCGCGACATAAATAAATCAGTCTTGCACGTTCATGAGGTAAACTCTCAGACTAAATACATTAAGTTCACCTATTGTTAAGTCCATATAAATGTTTGGTTCCAAGTGGGCGCATCCCATTTAATGGTTCAAGGTACTTTTCCAATTTACGGTCCAGTAATCAGCCGGGCCCAGACATTCCTTACTACCGTCATCCTTACTAGAGGAACCCTAATCAGCACAACTATCTGGCTTGCTTTCACCTCTGTAATAAACAATAGAAGATAGCGCAGTGATGTGGAACCCCACACTACGACATGAAAAGGTAATTGATTACCTTTACAACCCATACTTTGCAGAGAATCTCCTAAGTTTGCCCAGCCTACGCACGCACGCACGCACGCAATATCTGGCTTTAGTATGACAAATAGAGTGTTACAATGGAAAGCAGTAAAGGCACTGCAGAGCCACACTGTGTACAGAGAGTCTGCAGTTGGTAGGTGCAGGTGTAAGGGCCTGAAAATGACTCGGAAAAGTTTTAAGATTACGTAAATAATTAGGGTATACAGAACTATAATTTTACCTGTTGTTTTGTATGGATGTGAAACTTGGTCTGTCACACTGAGGAAGGAACAAAGACTGAGGGTGTTCGAGAATAGGGTGCTGAGGAGGATATTTGGGCCTAAGATGAGGCGACAGGGGATTGGAGAAGACTACATAACGAGGAACTTAATGACCTGTACTCATCACCAAATATTATTCGGGTAATCAAATCAAGAAGAATGAGATGGGAGGGGCATGTGGCACGTATGGGGGAGGAGAGAGGTGCATACCGAATTTTGGTGGGGAGACCCGAGGGAAGGCGACCACTTGGGAGACCCAGGCGTAGATAGGATAATATTAAGACGGATCTTCGAGAAGTGGGATGGGGGCATGAACTGGATTGAGCTGGCTCAGGATGGGGACAGGTGGCGGGCTCTTTTGAATGCGGTAATGAACCTTCGGGTTCCATAAAATGCGGAAAATTTCTTGACTAGCTGAGAAACTGTTAGCTTCTCAAGAAGGCCTCTGCTCCATGGAGTTAGTTAGTTAGTTAGTTAGTTAGTTAGTTAGTTAGTTAGTTAGTTAGTTAGTTAAATAATTATTTTTCAAATTTCCTGAAATGATTCTCGCTGCATTTGGCGAATGAAAATTTTACGCTTGTGAAGCCGTGGAATTATCGCATTTTTAAATTATTATTGACAGTGCAGTATTAAGGAAGAGAGGCTCGGTGTCGTGAGTACATGCTGCCATGAAGAGAAGCCTTAGAATTACCTTGCACAGTTTCATAATGACAAGAGCGAATTTAATGTGTCTGTATCCTACACGCATACAGAAGCAACAGCCAACAGCCGGTTTATCAGCTAAACGAGGACGGAAGTGATACGACTGCCTCATAAGATTTCCCATGTGACATACGAACTTTCCAAAACTAATTGGGGGCTCGACGTGAAACAAATGGGGTTCGTATAAAAAAAGTTAAAAAGTGAGGAAAGGTGTAGAATTTTTGGAACACTAAAGCAACCATTACAAAGAGCCGAAATATTGAAGTCAAGTTATATAAGACAGTATTTCATCACAGTGCAAAAACCCTTTCAGTGTTACATAACTTCGTTTCTTACCGCTGCTGTACTCTCCGGCAACTCGGTTGGCTGGCGTTTGCTCAGAAATGACAGCACAAGAGAATATCTGTGACCTTAGAAAAGTAACGCATTTATCCACCGTTCCCATATACCGTCCCCCCCCCCCCAAAACATGCCACAAATTATATTTCTGCTGTTATACTTTACATCACTTTCCTTCAAATCTTTTACTAAGTTCATTATCTGACTTCTCCTCGTCCCCTGTACTGTAGATGGCGCTTCTGTAGCAACTGTGCGCCGCGAATTCAACATGATGTAATTATGTACCTTGTCCCACAAATAAGGAAGTATGCCTGCACGTGATTTGTGATTATCGGTTGTGTACTGCGCACGTAGGGTTTCGAGTTAACTTGTTATTTTTATTTTGCTACTTAGTCTCCTTTACAACAATCATAGTATTTTAAAACCGTT
The DNA here is from genome assembly GCA_013340265.1 of Coptotermes formosanus. Taxonomy (NCBI): domain Eukaryota; kingdom Metazoa; phylum Arthropoda; class Insecta; order Blattodea; family Rhinotermitidae; genus Coptotermes; species Coptotermes formosanus. Next base: position 1,587,032 of record BLKM01000736.1, on the reverse strand, counting down.
GTACGACTTTCTGTTTCCTTTCTTTTCCTTTATTATCGACCTTCTCATTTTAACCTTTTATCCTGCAAATGTGGAATATATGGTGAGCTGCTAATAATGCCAGCACCACTAATGTGTAATATTTGGTGACCTACATTTGGCAACGCTGAAAGGACCCTCTTTATCTCTCTCTCTCTCTCTCTCTCTGTCTCTCTGCACAATGTCTCAACACTGAATCAATCGTGAAAACGTCCTATGTCATATCTGTGTGCACACACTCGGCTACCACCAGGTTTAACATTACAAAATTCTACATGGTGCCCACATTGCGTTTATGTGTTTTGTACGGATCTCAGAACAAACAGCGACTTTTGCCTTATAAAACATTAAGAGCCTGGTTTTTATAACCGAAGTGGATAGTGTTTACAGCGCGGTACGCACTGAGTCCTTATATAAAACAGATACGCTTCGTTTTTAAAGGGTTAATGTATAATTAATGTTTGTCCAAAATAAAATTTAAATTATACCGCATGTTTGGGATCTTTCTTCATTAATGTGGGAACATAAGGTCAGTAGCTGTTTTGTCGGAAGTAGGATATAGAAAACTGAAAGAAGAAAATAGTAACGTAGAGATTCGGTACAGCATACAGAGTGCAGCTAGAGAAACTCCAGTATAGCTGGGCCTTGTGTGTGTCTGTCATACATCTGTTGGCCTAATGTGCCAGGTTTTCAGAAAACGGGTTGCTCAGATGTGGTCTTCTGGACTGTGACGCCGTGTAGTAAGCCTGTGCTAGGTGGATAGCAGCTTTTCAGGGGAATGTTCTCGCCCGCACTTTATGGTCAGACAGACTAGGGTGAGAATGCGGAGAGCACGTTGTCCCCAATAGGGCTGCCCCCCTGTTAACCGCTCCTGTCGACTTGGAGCAGGTTCTAACGACTCTCCCCCTCTCGTGAAACCGACTGGCCACTTTCTTTGCAACCTCCTCATAAATATGACCGCATATTTGCCATATATTTTTTACCCTGAAGATGGAAATGCCGTGCTCTTCCGAAACGTTGGTATTCACCTACAAGACTACAAGTTGTGAAAACTCGAAAGACATAAATCTGAACTTGCTCGTTATTATTATTATTATTATTATTATTATTATCATTATTATTATTATTCGTTTCGTATCCCTTACCTATTCTATCCACTTACAGTGGTTGTCGAGGTTGTTTATTTTCACTTTATCACACTCAGACACACACCACAGTCGGTAGGACTCCTCTGGACGAGGGATCGGCCCGTCGCAGAGACCTCTACCTGACAACACAAATACTGACAACAGACAAACATCCATGCCCCCAGTGGGATTCGAACCCACGATCCCAGCAAGCTCTGGGCCGCAGACCTACGCCTTAGACCGCTCGGCCACTGGGATCGGCATTATTATTATTATTATTATTATTATTATTATTATTATTATTGTTGCTATCCGTCCGGCTTAAATGATTTCAACGCCTGCAGTGCTTGTTTAGGCCACATGCTCAACAGGAAAGTAGGAGAAGTTGCCGCACAATCACGGCGGATTGTTTTTTAATTTTCTGCTGATCTGCCTTACGCGCGCACTCGTTCACTCACGCACGCATGCAGAGCGTACGCATTCTTACTCCGTTAATGTGCTGAATGTGTGAAAATATACACACACGTCAATAAAGAAGGAAAGGTGAAGTTCTGCCTGTAACGTGCCATGATGGCACGGAGGGAAGTAGAAGTATAGCTTTGATTTGTCCTGACCAGATTGCTAGAGGGGGTGGGTGCTCAACCCACCCCCCGGCCGCTTTCCTCCCTGGAGAAATCCCCATAATGGAAAAGTACCATACATTAAATAGCCCAGAGATATTTGTTATGTTAATATGTAACACTTTGTGTCACAAGAGTACAGTATTGCGCATGTGATTTGCATGTAGCCTCTTCTGTCAGGGACCTAACAACTAAACGTGAAACTCACAGACATGTGTTTTGTTGAAGTATAGCGGCAGGAATGTTCTATTTCATGTAGTAATTCTTAAATAGCACCCAGTTTCTCATCCTGCGCAGCAAATTTCAATTTACATCACAGATGAACGTCATGTAACGACAGATTTCTTTGACACGTATTTTTAGCTGTACTTACCATACGTCTGTAGGATTATAAGAACGAAAGCGGTTCGCATGATGCTTGTTAAGCCATTCTCATGTCTTGTTTAACCTTTTAAAGCCTAGCGGTAACTTTACATACCACCAGGTTTAAGATTAAAAAATTCTACGTGGTGCCCACATTGCGTTTATGTGTTTTGTACGGATCTCAGAACAAACAGCAACTTTTGCCTTATTAAACATTAAGAGACTGGTTTTTATAACCGAAGTGGAGAGTGTTTACAGCGCGGTACGCACTGAGTCCTTACATAAAACAGATACGGTTCGTCCTGAAAAGGTTAAGAATGCAAAAAGCATCATGTGTGTACATATATGTACATGTGTGTGTGTGTGTGTGTCTGTGTGTGTGTGTTTGTATAGGCCTCAGATCTCAGACTTTTTACAAATACTAACATATCTACATTATATACATATAGTGAAACTGTAGCAGTCGAAGGAGCTCGTGTGTTTGTTTTATAAAATGTTATATTTTATCTTTTGGTTTTGGAATTTGTAATAGTAATTAAATATTAAAATCCCAATATAACTTTCTATCTAATGAGGATAGAGCCATTGCAGTTGTTAGAATTTATTTTCAAAGTCTGATGAATTTGGGTACATGCTTGATTATATATTTTTGTTTGTTCAGTATATTATAATCAGCATTGTTGGAAAGTTTTTTAAACAGCAGTTGATCTTGTAGCTGTAGTTCTGGAACAAAAGCGTATTGATATTCAAATATTATCCAAAACAGGGGCCGATTCATCAATATGTGGATTCTGTGGACTACTGTGTGTTGGCTGTTACATGTGGTATTTTGATTTTGTATCTGCTTTAGGCGTACGCATGTAATTCTGTTTGGATAGCTTAAGGTGAAAGTCATGTTGTGATCTTAATGATTACTTAATGAATAAATTTACATTTTATCTCATTCCTATCCACGTCCATAAAAAAATTAACGTCGAAATTTTCTCTGTATTTTCTCGGTATTTTAAATGTCTCTGAACTAAAAAAAATATTACATTCCACTATTAAATAATGTACGCTTTTAAAGCGTGTATACACTTTAGACACAATGTAAAAGAATTGCAGGCCTGGTGGTCTTTGGTGGGTTTATGATCTTCTGTTTTTAATTAGCCCGGTAGTGGGCGTGCTTACTCTTGTGCCTCCAACACACACGGAACTTTGTGAATGTGTGGATCATCACGCTCTACCGAACTTCCTTCCGTCGGAAAAGTTTCTAATCGACCATGTGTTGTTACGGCCGGTACGTAAATTCGTTTAACACCTAGCTGTATGTTAATTAACACTGATTACAAATATTGTTTGCTAAATTGTAACACAGGCTACATTGTATAAAATTGCATGTCCGCATTGTAACATACAGGGGGTTATATGTGGTATTCAGGCGCGTAACAGCAAACTGCACTCATACCGAACATGACGTCGGATGAAAATGATGCATTCACTTCCGTACCATATCGCAGAGTACTTTTAAGTCAACCGTTGGATATGATAAGGTTTGTCTTGGTTTGCATGTTGCGCATTGAGTTCATACAGACTTGTAAAAAGTCCGCAGTAATTTCGACGAGAGAAATTTTATGCTTCCGATCTACATCTACCGATAACACAGATAATTATATTATATTAGACTCATTATATTATATTATATTATATTATATTATATTGTATTATATTATATTATGTTATATTCCTCCATTTAATTCGTCGCTGTAGAATGTAACCCTTGAGAGACGTTTTAAATCAGTTTCAATGAATATGTACGCCAGAAAACTTTTCGGCAAAGGTCAACGCTGTAATATCGACCGAAGTGTAGGTACCAGTCCATTCCATTTATTTCTGAAACTTTGTAGTCCACTCATAATCATTAACGACAGTCACTGTAACGAAAAGACAGAATGACAGTTCTCAAAGTTTTGTACGTGTGGATTTTATACTGGATATGCCTGTCTGATCATAGCAGCGTTCATGCATGAGTCCCAAGAATGGAAACAGTTCGACTTGCAGGAACTTCTGTCTTGAAGACGTTAAAGATTCTGAATTTTAAAAGTGAATGCGACGTTCTGTTCATGGTCGCAGTAATTTTGCAGTCGCAGATATTAAGTTTTGCTTGTACACAATTTTATTGGAATCAACGCCATTTTAGTGAGTGTAAGTTAGCAACATTATGTCAACATAACAGTATGATTGTATGATGTGAGGAACATTTAAACTTCATGCATTGTAATTTTAAGACGATTCATCCCCGTTGTATTTTAGATAACAAGACTCACAGTAGATCCAGTCGAACACATTTCATTTATTCGGTATTAACAAGATGTTTCGTCCCTAGAGCACAACCTGATCATGGCCCGTGGGCCGAAACGTGTTCATTTAATATTGACTAAATAAATTGTTGTGTTCGACTGAGTCTGCTATGATTCTTGTTGTGCGTTGCACTTCACCTATATTTTATACAGTTTTATGCTAACAGTTAAGAAACTTGACTAACACCAAACCCTGCTTACTGTTTTATGATACAGGGAAGATAAAATTTTTGTCAATAAGCACGGGGATTTATAAGTGTTGACAAAAGTACAGTCACTGCGCGAATTGCAAAATTTTGCTTGACTTTTCAGGTAGTGAAATCTTCGCATATAGGCATACATAAATGTGTGTGTCATACCCAGGTGCAACGTGATTACCCATTGACCTTGTTTACAAACTGAGGGCATTGACGCATGGCAGTCTTATTTATGTGAGTCACGTGACTGTGAAACTGACGGTACTCTAGGACATAACGCCTTTCATTTCGATAGCAATGTCTGCAATGATAGCAAACTGCTATCAAAATTTTCAGGGTACGAAATTTTCTTTCACGTTTTAATATATAGGGCTAGGTACCTCCGAATCGCTTGGTCTACGTACTGCCCTACAGCCACTTTCCGTAATGCCGTCATTTTAATACGGCTGTGAAAATGTTGAATCTCACGAACTTTGAGACTGTACACTAAGTTACTAATTATACCTTCTTGGCGTATTAATGTGCATCTGCGTGATAATATTCTGTAAGAATAAGCGTCCCTGTTCATGGATAATGTCAGAGGGAAGTCAGAAGCTTGAAGCCCCGTCTAATGCCATATTTAATCTCTCTCGTTTTAGTTAATGTGCGTGTCCACAAGTCTGCATTTTATACGTCTTGATTGTAGTGGTTAATTGACTGCCTAGGGCAAATTGAGTTCATAACATGTTCCACTGAGGAAGATGAATGCGTTTCTTTGCGCTGTGTTGCTTATCCTTTGTGAAAAACGGCTTTCAAGCCTGGCTCAGGACCAGTATCCGTCCGTTGTAAGAAAAACCAGTAGAATGAACTAGTTCGCCTTTATCTTGTTACCTGCTCTAGCTAGCACATGAAGAGATGATTTGTTACACAGCGAAGCAGAGGAACCCTGCGTGAATGGGATGGTCACTTTCTCTCGTGGAACTAAGTAAGGGTTGCAGCGAATAGTTTTGTGATATAAAAAGAGGAACCGTGACTTCACATTTTTTGGGAGTGGGGGAGAGAAACTGTAGGTCAAGAGTTTGGTTATGGATAACTCGAGGGAGGTGGAAGGAATAGGATGAGAAGTTATTTGTGCCTTGCGCAACGACATGAAGAGATATTTCAAAACTGTAAGGGTTGGTAAGAGAAAGCGTGGCGTGGGGGTGAACAGAACGAAGTTGAAGGGTTAGCAGAGGTCCTAAAAGGGAGAAAATCACACCGTAAAAAAGCTTCGTTTTTCCACTCGCCATCCCTCCCTACTTTCCCATCACAATCCCAAACCCTTTCCACCCCAATACGATTAATTTCCGCGCCAGAAATCTTGCCGCCTCCTAGTCCGTTCACTTTTTCCTCTCTTCGGTTCGAGATGGTATGTGTTCTGAAGGGAAATGGTATGAGGTGGAAGGGTTTGAGAAGTAAAGTCTGGATTTTTAGGGGTTTTTTATTTGTTATCTGGCAGATCGTGAAGCCAATGGGGCACAGCAAGAGTTGGCCAGGAGAAGCCATAAGCCTGTAGCTTTCCTTTGGTTTTGGTATGTCTCCGAGGCCGGCCACACACTGTTCAGTCTTCAGAATACCTAATCAGAAGATTCAATATAGGCTACTCTTCTAGTTTTTTATTAGACGCCTCGCAGGGGCTGAATTTAACCATATTTCAAGCGAAGAACGCGAAGTAGGATTATTTGATTTGTAATTTGTGGACGTCTGCTATGAGATGTTGAGTGCAGGACATAACAAACAATGTATCCGAGATTTAGCCTTGTACTTTTTAACCCTGAAGATGAACGCTCTTATATCCTTCGAATGTCAGTCACTGTTTACCAATCGACATGGCGTACCAATCCAGAAGTTTTAAATCTTAAAAATAAAATATCTTTTATAAATGAAAACGCGCGAGATTTTGTGTGATGTGATGAGCTAATTTGTGAAAATACAGCATTCACAATGCGGAAAATACCATGTGTAGTTGACAGCGTATTTGGTGTAGGAGTTCGGGAATATTGGGGGACGGATGGAACAGATATCGTGCGGAAGGTTTAATATTTCAGATTAAGTTACAGTGTCTTCGTGCATATATCATCGTAGTGTATACTGTTCATTGTATGTGACTGAGTGAGAAGGTGGTTCGTGTTTTATGTGGGAGAGTTGATGTGAGAAGTGACGCAGCATGAGAAACGGCTTATAAAGTATGTAAATTTACTGCCAGGTGCTGACGGTTTATGATTAAGTTGAAATATACGCTGCATACCTCTTAGACTACTCAAAGTCATGTCTGAAAAGTGACTCATCTGTTGAAATTGCATGGATGTTTACTTCTATTAACAGGCCAGGCAGGTATTTGTTAAAAATGCGAGTAATAATGTGTGATAATCTTCTACAAGACACGGAAGAATCAGGCGTAGGTGCATTAATGAAGACCGAGATGCATTCCAAATTACTATTGCGAGTTTGATTCCAACAACTTCCGCTTTACGCCGAATTCAGTAACACTTGCATGCTACACATTTATGCATGATTCGTATATTTCGGTTGAGATAGGTCTATTAATACTTCTTGAAAAGTGATACTACGCCCGCTAAAGAATTTCGCAGACCTTGAACAAATATACAGTGAAACCCTGTTAAGAAAATTTTGAAAATTCCAAGAAAATTCTACTTCTTAAGCGGGAAATTTCTTAAAAGGGTAATTTTAATGAAATGGGAGAATTTTGGTGCTTTTTTATCCTGATTTCTTAGGCGGGAAATTTTCTTAACCGGGTTTTTCTTAAGCGAGTTTCACTGTGTGTCATGTGCGCTACATCCTTACTTTCTCACAATCAACGTAGTTAGTGTTTACTGCTGTTACTGACACGTTTTAGCCCTGAGTACTTAGCGGACCAAGTTTTAAATATCACCCAGCTTTAAATGTCACCCTGTTTTGCCATAACCTTGTAGCCCCGTGGGCATCACATCACATCACAGATGGCAGCAGTTTTCAGTACCCTAATTTTTTCCTAATCATTATGAAGCTCTGTCTTATTCGGCGCTGTAACATACAAGTAATATCTGAATTCAAATAATATCAATAAAAATTCAACTAATAAATGGAGCATTTAAAATTAATTCAACAGTTTCCGCGAAAGTATTTAAACAGTTGTTACAATTATTCGATAAAGTCTGCAAAATTGCAGAATATTGGAATATAGGCCTACAGTTTAACAGGTAATTCAGATTTAAAGACAGTGCGTTTCTCTTTCTGTCTGCAGAGACTTTGTCATGGATTTAAGTGCTTATATGAGAAGGGCACGGGAATTTTTCTCGCATTCTAAAGTGAAAGGTAAATTATTGCTTAGCCAGCCACCACCTCCGATCCTATCCGCTGAGTCCGGGACATCTGTTCCAAGCTTCTCCCATTAAAGTGGTGATGTGAGTTCGATTAACTTGCTCCCAGTTTTAGATAACAGATCTCTGGCAACAAATGAAGTAACGAAATCCAGAGGAAACCACATAGACGGGAGCTTCATAATTTGTAATGTAGACTGAAACTGTTGCTAGTTGAAGAAGGACGAATGAGTGTAGCTTGACATGTAGCACACAGGGAGGAGGAAAAAAATACCTAAAAAAAAAAACTCGTTCCAGTTGGAAGGTGGGAGTGTAAATTTGACAGTTATATTAACAAGCTAAAAGGCATCATGAGGAAATATGATATGGTATTTCGTCTGGATTCACCTGTCTGAGGACATTGTCTAATAGCAGACTGTTCTGAATACAAAAATTAACTTTGGATTATATTGAAAGGATGGAATTTACTGAACAATTTGGAACACGCTTACCACCACTAAATACAAGTTTGATGCAGATAGTTAGCACACTGTAAACATTTCTGCCTTACCCATGGTTTGTTTTATGTAACTTTTAGAGTGTCTTATGTTCTAGGAAACTGTTGAATTACATTTCAGTATTTAAAGTTATTGTCTGTTACTTTCTTTCTTAGTCGTTCCCTCTTCTGCTTACTTCTTCACAGTAGGTGTCGAGGGTTTTTGTAATTTTCATTTGATCACACTCAAGCACACGCCACAGTCTGTAGGACTCCTCTGGACGAGGGATGGGCCCGTCGTAGAGACGTGGGCCTGACAACACAAGTACTGTACAAGAGACAAACATCCATGCCCCCAGTGGGATCCGAACCCACGATCACAGCAAGCTCTCAGCCGCAGACCTACGCCTTAGAATGCGCGGCCGCTGGGATCGGCATTGTCAGTTACGCGTACACAAAATCGTGTACATCTTAAGTAAGTTAAATGGTATTAATTAAAATGTTTACAAACCGTTGACTTTTACATTCGTTTCAAACGAAGCTGTTTAGAACGTGTCAAGATTTATGGAAAGAGAGTTCCATATGAAATTAATTATCTAAGTAATTTGTTGATTTCCGTAGTTGCTTCGTACGTTGTCTGGTAAGGTAAATATATTTTATTTTTCCGTTGATTAATTGGTTGGTTAATGATTTGATTAGTTGTTTCACTGAATATTTTGTTTCTTTTATCTCAACGTTACTCAGCCCGCTGTCTTAATTTTGCAAAGAACCATTAAGTATCCGTCGAACACAACAACAAAAGCTATAAGTATCCGTCGAACACGACAAACTCAACAAGTATAAAGCTGTTGAATACAACAAACATGTTAAGTTCTGAATAGTTTTTGAGTTGACTTATTTAACTACGGATAGGTAATTGTTTGGAATTCGAGAAAGGGAATTGCCGCACTGTGAGGACATGTGTGAAGTCTGTGTGTGTCCAGCCTAAACATGTGCGTCGCGTTGTGTGTGATTCTGAAAGGTATGCTTCATCCCGCGGGCCAGAAACTACCAGTAATAATGGCCGACCGAACTAACGTGCCGTATACCAATATGTTACGTTACGCAAAGAAAATGCAGTTGGCTCCGTCCCTTTCAACGACATATTGCAGAATCTCATGGCGTTCTTTGTGTGGATAATCACCGTCTACGGGCACGATCCAGTATATTATGCTTAGGCTACAGCCTTTTACGTACCAAGTAGTAGCCCAAAATACTTTGCCGTCGTCGTCGTCGTCGTCGTCGTCGTCGTCGTCGTCGTCGTTGTTGTTTGTTGTTGTTGTTGTTGTTGTTGTTGTTGTTGTTGTTGTTGTTGTTGTTTCGGTGCTTTTGATTTATGAAACCGAGACCAAAATGAGCTTCAAATATTTTCCAGAACACGAACTGTATTTTTCAAGAACGCATATCAAAACAAATATTCTGAATAGCTGTGTCTGTAGAGGCTATCTTATACTCGTTGGCACATTCAGAATCGGTTGCCTCTCATTCAAGCTCAGATATCTGATCTAGCTCAAAGCTTCGGAACCCCCTTCAGTATATCTATCTCGCACACACTATCGTTACTCGATACGGGAATGTCAATAGCGACCTTACAACGTCATTCATGTCAATTGCCAGCATTCGAGGAACCGAACAGTGGTTGGATTCAAAAGCCTGGAAACGTTTATTTACGCTTGTATTCACATTTGACCGCTGTTTGAAGTTCCTTTGTAGTATGTCTCTGAGGCTTAGAGGGCCTTGCTGGAGTACAGGAGAATTTGAAATTACGTTGTAAGATAGTACCACAAAAGCGAAAATTTTAATTTAAAGTAAAATTTAGATATTTTATGCCGATGTACGAGCTTCGAATATCAGCCGGACTCTCGTATTTTCGCTGAGATTTCTGTTGTATTTATTCTAATATTATTTACTGTTTGTGTTATAGTTACAGCTTTATTTAAGACAGTGTCAGTATAACATAGTATGTAGCATCGATCCAACCAAATTACGCCGTTCATAAATATGTTTCCATCTCGTTTCGTGCTATGTAATGCCTGCTTTTGATGCAGCGTCGCTAAGTAACCGAAGAACCAATCACTCGTTCTTTCATATAAGAGCTTTATTCGAGGATATAAATTACAAAACTCAAAAATATTTCTAAACCAAAATATCTGCTTTAGAGACAGGAAGCCAGATCACGTAGTTATATTTCGTAGCTTTATTGTAAACGCACATAAGCCTACCAAGCTTAATGTGCGTTTCTTTATTAACCTTTTAAAGCCTAGCGGTAACTTTACGTACCGCCAGGTTTAACATTAAAAAATTCTACGTGGTGCCCACATTGCGTTTATGTGTTTTGTACGGATCTCAGAACAAACAGCAACTTTTGCCTTATAAAACATTAAGAGACTGGTTTTTATAACCGAAGTGGAGAGTGTTTACAGCGCGGTACGCACTGAGTCCTTATATAAAACACGCTTCGTCTTTAAAGGGTTAATTAACCCTATGAAACACAGTGGTTACTATACGTACCACATCCTTTCGTAGTCCTTCCCTCTTCTACCTACTCACAGTAGGTGTCGAGGTTGTTTATTTTCACTTGATCACACTCAGACATACACCACAGTCGGTAGGACTCCTCTCGATGAGGGATCAGCCCGTCGCAGAGACCTCTACCTGACAACACAAACACTCACAAGAGACAAACATCCATACCCGCGGTGGGATTCGAACCCACAATCCCAGCAAGCGCTCGGCCGCAGACCTACGCCTTAGACAGCGTGGCCACTGGGATCGGCCGTACCATATGCTTTAGTATTAAAATACTTTTGAATTTTACCCGCACTGTTTATTGTGTGTGTTTCATTTGATTCCAGCAAAGTAAAGTAAAGTTATCCCTAATCATGCCATGATATTCATAAAGGGGGAGTAGATATTTAACCCCACTTATCGCTAACCTCAGTCACAGTTTGAGATGATTGTTTGACTTCACGCCTCGGCCAATTTACCCTGGGGAAATAACTTCGGTGCGCATTGAATGATTGTTAAGATAAACAGTGATTTTGTCCCTATGCAAAAATAACTGATCGGTCTTTGTAGAGAAGGCAAGTGTTTTTTTTTTTGTGTAGGAACTTAGTTTTAAATATCTCTTAGACGAAATTTATATTTAAAAGTGTAAAGAATGCTTGTCGTGGATGACAGGATAGTAATGAATGATGATTCGCGGAGGGCAAGGTGCATAGATAATTATATTCATCTGCTGAGTATAGACTATGAAGAAGTACTGATTAACGTTGAAAAAACTGTCAGTATACTCGATCTGAAGACTGGCGTTGGGACTCAGGACCTCACTATCAAGCGTACAGTACCTAATCACACATTTTCACGTAGATGTGTAAAGAAAGGACGTTCGGCATCACTATGATGGGTGGGTTAGCAAGTATATAGGCCTATACATTTTTATACTCCCACCTCACTATAGACTTGCTGCTGGTATAAAATTATTATGCTGACGAGTACGTCGTATAGGAAAGCTATATCAGTTTCATTTGTTAACATTTAAGGTACATTAGAGCTTAGTTACTTTATCGTCATTGTCATTTAAGAATTTTTAAAATTAACTTTTGTAAAATGCAATCAAATATAATATAGGAAGTGTATATTACCCTGTTAAAGCCTGGTGCTCGCTATACTACCTCGATATTAACCTTTTAAAGCCTAGCGGTAACTTTACATACCACCAGGTTTAACATTAAAAAATTCTACGTGGTGTCCACATTGCGTTTATGTGTTTTGTACGGATCTCAGAACAAACAGCAACTTTTGCCTTATAAAACATTAAGAGACTGGTTTTTATAACTGAAGTGGAGAGTGTTTACAGCGCGGTACGCACTGAGTCCTTATATAAAACAGATACGCTTCGTCTTTAAAGGGTTAAACATTCAGGTAACTCTGCACGTTTCCCTCCCAGTTTTGACTACATATAGGCACATTTCGTTTACGATTCTCACAGCAAAAAGCGATTATTTCTGGTTAACCTAAGTAATGGTAACAGTGAGTGTTTCTGTGAGGTAGCAACTGCATCCCAATATATTATTGAGATTAATTTTAGTTTTTAACCAATAAGACGTAATGTCTGTCACTACACCCCTTGGTTCTTCTTCTCTGTATTGTTCTTAATTTTTGAAAGGTCAAGTACTTCTGTTAAGTCGTGTTTCAGTAGTCAAGGAAAGGTTTTATGTATTAAGCTTTGACGTTACGTTACGTCATTCCAATTTCAGATTATTAGAGTGACATCACTTTTTCGCAGTTCTCCCTATTTGTGTTTGTATGCATTCACAATTTTCTTTCCTAAAATTCGTACATTTATTGTCGTTTTCTTGAATTGTCTAGTAAATAATATGTGGAAGCAACTTGACATAAGACTTCATTCTTTGGGGGTAAGGTGCCATGTATATTGGTACAGAAATACCAACGTTTCTGAGCAGCTTGCTGCCTCCATTTTCAGGGCAGTTTGGGAAAACACGGTACCCTTCAGAATACACTAACTAAACCATCTATCTATCTATCTATCTATCTAACTCCATGGAACACAGTCCTTGAGAAGCTAACAGGTACTCAGCTAGTCAAGAAATTTCCCGCGTTTTATGGAACCCAGAAGTTCATTTTCAGAGTACACTTCAACTAGAAAAACGAGAGAGATAGTTGCTTATTTAGCCCAATAATCGAACCAGAACCTTTCAAACATGACAAAACAATGTTAACCTCCAGTCTGCGACTCTCGTTGATCAGTATGTTATTGTCGGTATGTTACATGTACCACGACTGCACGAATTCAAGTGTATTTTCAGGTTACACACGTGCAAAGAAACTGGTTGGGCATTAAACCTGTGAAATAGAATACATGTAAAATAACCACTAAATTTTTTAATCCCAGCTAAGTAGAGCTGCAGCAGAGGTGTTGAAACCACGCGGTCCGTTTAATCCAGCTGTGAGGTTGCAACTTGGAGCTTACCATAAAGGAGTCGCGAACCGTTAATAAGATTTGTGGTTCAGAGTTGCCGTCGTGAGCATGAAACAGGCATCACCGGAGCATTACAAGGAATTTGCTAAGCTTTAGACCGGACTGCTCCTATAAGCCAAGAGGAAGGAACTGGCTGTGGTTGTAAAGCACAGCGCCAAGCGAACAAGCAAAATGTCCAGCCACCCCTCACTAGACAGTCCACCCTGACCCAGCTACCGGCTTTTACTTAGAAACAACGTAGTATAAATTAAAGACAGGGACATTTAGAACAGAGACCTGGGGACTGTTTAGAACACGTGGTGGCTAAAAATAAAAACGGTTATTCCAGATGTGGCGAGAGAAAAGAGAAACAAGTAGGAAATAAACTCAGCTTAGTCGCTTTGGCATCTTCGGTCTGTTTTTACCTATAGATTTCCAATTCGTGAACACAAGCTTTCGATACGCTGTAATAAATAACTTAAAATTATTATTTCAAACAAAACATCGATTAATTCATCACTCCATTTTCCACAAAAGACAAGTTTTTCCATGTGTTAAAAATATACAGTAAATGCAGTCATTAAATGTATACATTAGTGGTGTTGCTAAAGTACGGAGAAAGGGTTTGGAATATATTTTGTAATTACAGTAAGTAGTGAGCTTCAGAATAAAAAAAAAGTGGGCTTATTTTTGGCGATGTCTAAACGTAATCAGGATTGTTGCGTATTCGCGCCCGATGATAGATAGGTCTATGGAGACAGGAGATGTGCGCCTAAAGTGCATGTAGTCGTCATATAAATTGTACGCTACTTTATTCTGTTTTGACTAAAATTTAACTGCCATGGCTACAGTGTAAATCTCTCCACTGTGAAATTTTGTGAAGATCCGATCCGCGGCTCTGAAAGTTTTACATGTTTACAGATGAACGGGCGGACGGACTGAGCGATTTTAGTTGACGCTCTACAGGACGTAAATGTACCTCACCACAGGCACCAGAATGCCGTATTAGTTTCTTTCGAGAGCTTTAAACGTTCCAGTTCCTTTATTTGTCTTTTAAGATGGTAAGTTTCATTTCACCGTAGCTGTGTAATTCACAGACTGGGTAAGTGACAGGCCACAGGCTGGGTAGCCAGGGTTAAAATTCCAAATGGCGAGAAATCTTTCCCTTGTCCACCTCCACACTGCGTATGGAGTCCAACCATCCTTCTATTCATTGGGTACCATGGACTGTTCCTAAGGGTAAAGCGGTAGAGTTGTGAAAATGAGTACTCACTTCCTTCATGTGTAGAGGTAAAGATTGCGTGAGTTTCTGCTTTTTATTTTCTTTGCTGTCACTGGTAAATACTTCATTTCTAAATGTAGGATAGGCCCTCGTCACATCAGAATTATATTTTAGATTTCCTTCCAAGGTCGCACATGTTACTTGAACTGATGTTCTCACGACGGTAACTATGGGAAAGGTCGCTTCTGGGATGTGACGCCATGCACTCTTACATAAACCTTAACGTTTTAGTAGAAATCTGTCGACGTTTTAGAGTAACTTGCTGCTTTCTCTCTGACATCAAAGCTTTTCTATTATTCAAGTAATTTATACCAGACAACACAGCGTTACCTCCCAGAACACATTATTTTTCACCCCAGTTATTTTTTAACACTCCTCACATTTGCCTTTCAGGCGCAGTTTACGGATTTCTGCTTTTTGTTGCTACATGATGTCACGCCTTTGCATACGTTATGCGTAATTACGTTCTTGTTAACTTTCAAGCTGAAACATTTTTCCTCTTCTCCGGGATTATAAAAGTTACAATACAGTACTGTCAACATTATAACTTAAAACAATGCATAGAGAAAATAAAAGCTTCATAACGGTGACTGACACTAAGGTAACCCTTTGTAGGAGGAAGCTCATCTAATAATAATTTAAGGACAATGAAATGCCTTGTCATGTAACTTTGCAGCGTATGGTACTACGAATTGCCGCTTTGCGGTAAAAGATTAACTTAGGCCAAGTCTGATATGAAGTACAAAATAAGGGCCGAGTCTGTGGTTATCTGCTGGCTGACGCACACTTGAAAGGAGATTGTAGAGTATGAAGTTAAAGTGGCGTTTTGATTGGCTGGTAAAAATTTACGTACTCTGAGATAAACCTACGTCATAGCACAGTGACTGTCCTAGGATTGAATCAAGTCTCCTCCTAAACCGTGAACATGAAACACATTATACAAGCTCAAGTAAAAGAGACGGAAGCAACTGAACAAACACACAAGAAATACACAGTATCGTTCCTGACGCTATAATACTACAGTTATTTACTTTAGGGTTTTATTGCATCATCACTGTTCGTGACAATGGCTTGATATCACTCATTTCACAAACTTCCTTCAGGAATCGTAACACACTCCTACATGTTTCGACCCTGCTGGGTAATCTTCAGGGAGAACTTT
>BLKM01000736.1:1402991-1570723 GCA_013340265.1 Coptotermes formosanus | reverse complement strand
ACTGCAAGCCGGGACCACAGAGAGTTCACGCCTCCAAAAACAACGCAGCACACAGTCAACAGCACATTCTCACTCAACTATAAAGTGGAACCTTAGTGTAACGATAAAACAAAGTTCTCCCTGAAGATGACCCAGCAGGGCCGAAACATGTAGGAGTGTGTTACAATTGATGATAAAACTCTCTTTGTGCATTTGTTGGTGATTAGTGTTTTGTATAATATAGTGCACGGACATGGAACACATTAAATTTCCTTCAGGAGTTTTTCCATTGTCCCAACCAACAAGATACACAACATTTTGGAAGAAGCTTCTTCCTTCCTCAGGTACACGGATAAAAATCCAAAGATCCACACGCTAGCCTTAACATTCAATCCAC
Source organism: Coptotermes formosanus (assembly GCA_013340265.1). Taxonomy (NCBI): domain Eukaryota; kingdom Metazoa; phylum Arthropoda; class Insecta; order Blattodea; family Rhinotermitidae; genus Coptotermes; species Coptotermes formosanus. The sequence continues at coordinate 1,570,347 of BLKM01000736.1, read as the reverse complement.
ATCAAACAAGCCATGAGAGATACCAAGCCTAACACATCAGAAGTATAATACATCACAGTAAGAACCTTACTGTAGCAGTACCAGAATATAAGCCCCTGAACACAAAACATACACTAAAAATTAGTAACAAATCCAAACCAATAAAAACAACCACCATAAAATATAAAATTACGAAAACTAGGGTTTTGTGGTGAATATGAAACAGGAAACTGAGTAAAAGAAATCTAGTCCAGTGTTTTTTGCTACTTTGTAGAAATAATTAAGAAGCAGACATTTCAACAAAGTGCAAATAATATGCACGTTTTTGGTGTTACAGTTCGACCTCTGTGGGTTAGACTGCAGGGAAAAAACCACCCCCTTTCAGCTGACAATACCTACGAGCTGGAATGTGAAGCTGTGGGAGCACGACCGCCTCCTGTGATGAGCTGGTGGAAAGGAAGCATCCCCCTGCGCAATACCAGAGAAACCGTAAGGATCAAACTCAGAGTTGAAATACAGTGTTGTGTGAAATCAGTGCTTCAGAGCGTCCTGTAGGGGTTTCAGTCTAACAGTGTTTATTGTGAGTGCCGACCGCTGTGGCCAGCCTGTAGTTTCCGACGGTTTTGTGCAAGGATAAGTGATTTCACAGTACATAGAAGGGTATAGAAGTGTCGCCTTATGTCTGGAAAACTCGGTTTCATTATGGGTTGATTGAACAAAATGTGACCTATGGAATGACCACAAAATTGGGAAGTTTCTAATGTCTGTTAGTTCTAAGTTTCTCGCTTCCAAAATGTCCCCGTTCCGAGGTTAGAAATTAATCGCATATAGCAGGCCTGTTCAGCATCGTATGTGTTACGGGGAAACTCTGGCAAAACTTAGCCTGCATGCGGGCAACGTGTAATTCAGTGTACAGGATGAAAAATACGTACACGCATAATTTTACATGTGTATTTTTCTACACATCAATTCATTAAAAATATAGGTTACTGATGATAATAATAAGAAAAATTTAAAAAATTCGATCACCACACAGGCTAAGATGTCGCTATGTTTAGCACATTTTTACAAAATGAATTAATAATGTAATGTATGCCTCCATAAATAAACATCTCACAGCTTTTTGGGTATTGTGTATCGGCTATGCCAGGGAAAGGGTTAAAAGTAGTTTTCTTATATCAAACGTCTCAGCGGGAAACAAAGTGCTGGGTCGCTGGCAACACTTTGTCCTCGAGCTACGAGTTGAGCGGGTCTGCCATATAGTGTATCCGACAGAGTATTTTCTTGTACAGCTGCATGACGACAGAAACATAAACAGCTTCCGAAACTGTTTTTGACTTAAAACATAACGATAGAAAATTGTAAATATACGCCGGTGTAGTAGCTCACTTTCTTCACGTACCTTTGGAATTAATAGCCCTGTAGTCTGGGAATAAATTATTCGAAAGACGTTGCTACACCGTGTGCGCAAAGTGCAGTTTGTTAATAAAGATTGAAGTTTCGTGGGATGTAGCGCCGTCGAGATTCCTATATAAGTATCAATGTTTCGAAGGCGCTTAGTGCCCCCTCGTCAGGATAACATCGCAGGCAGCTGGTACCTATTATACCAATCCATATACACGGCGTCACATGCCAAAAGACTGAAATCTCCACCAGGACTGCTGTTACAACTTTAAATCTCGCACAATTTTTAAGTGTTAAAGCATGTTATTCATTCATAAGAACTGTGCTTCAAGGGTTTAAAAGGTATCTGATCGTCTTCAATTATATGTAATTGTAAGGGAGTTGAATAGTCTTCTGTTTCATGCAATTACTGAACAATTGGACAAGGAAACCTCTTAGGTTAGGAAGACGTGGGGTACATGTAACTTATTGACAAAAAGATAGACACGTCAGTCGCTGAGGTGCTGGGTGTGTAGGAGAAATTTCATTGTCACTCGTTCCCTTTTGCAGTCACACACAGTGGCATTAACCTGATCAGGATCACTCTTCATTTGTCAATACTGAACACTACTAAGTTCGTTTCATAAGGCTGTCAGACAGGGTGGAAGGAGTGACGACTCCTGCGGTAACAGTTCTTAGGACAGCAAAACCGGCTTTACACTAGCGGTTTCTGAAATTTGTTAACTTAAAGAGCAGCAACGGATATGAACACTGATTAGGGACATTTGTTTGTATATATTGTATCAAAATTTTTATTACAATTACATAAATTCGTGAGAAGTGAGAGTTTTCCAGTTTCATTTAAAATAATGTTACATTTAGGTTATATTTTCCGATAGAATTTTTCCCACGACAGTATTCCCAGGTAGGATAATGAATGATATGAAAAAGAAACATTTTATCTCAGTTGTAACATTTCTGATATACCTGTTATAGTAAGCAACGCGCATTCTAATCGACAGATTGCAATTCAAAAAACTAATACTGAATTTGACCTAAATCACTCTAGTGGTTTCCGAGATTCAACATACTTCCAAATGAAATGAAAGACAAGACAGCTCCAGTGTGTTTTCCTACAAGTAAAGTATCTCAAGCATGAGACACGCGTTGGTTCTGACGAAGTCAAACCACAAACTCATACGAACAGAAACCGAACATATTTGTCCAGACATGTTCTTAGTAAATGCCGCGTTCTGAGTTCGGTCTGAGTGCTAGCTATTTTGAGAGTTGTCACGGTTGATCATAGTTGTTCGGGTGATTTTTGGGAGACAATTTTGAACTAAGAAACGCCCGGCTTCTTCCAGATTCGTCACTTCTCATTGTTCAAAATGTCCGAATTTCTTTCAAAAGTGCATAAGTTTTGTAGCGTTTAGCAATACCGTGACTAGAGATTTGGATCAAATGCAGCTTATGGAATTGTATTTGGAAAGCGACCTCCTCGACTCGCATCCGGGACATTAACTATTCTGACAGATATTCGTGGTTTACTCGAAAGTACGCGAAATTACTCCAAGCAGAGATGCACGAATCCCAGGCGCCAGGTCGCCCGGGAGAATCAGTTTTGCACGCAGGTGCCTAATATTATTGGGTCCTCAGTATGGAACTGGCTTTGTACCGCCCTTCTGGCACCTAGAATTTAGAGATGGTTCCTGTATTTTTGGAAAATATGGGCACCTCGATGCCAAGATCACTTCTTCTTTGCATTCCTTCCGTGTTTAATATTTCACTGTTATTAAATCGTTCAGCCCTGCATATTCTGAGCTGACAGCGTCATTAATCCGAAAATAAATCGTAAAACCGACAAATAATCTAATAATCAGGTTTTCATGAATATATATATATATATGTATACTTAAGCCATCACAATCACTTAGAGCAGCTTAAATTCCTGAATATTGTGCCGTTGTGCTTCTTAATATGTAGGCTGTATAGAGTAACTGTGTAACAAAAGTGATGAAAAATGTCGTGCTTGTAATAAGTGTGTTATATAATCTTGCACTCAGAGATTTGTCAGAATCACTGAAAAGGGTAATATAGGCCGTGCCATGGCTCAGGCGGTTAGCCGCCGGGTCAGTCCATGTGGGATTTGTGGTGGACAAAGTGGCACTGGGACAGGTTTTTCCTCTGTCAATTTCATTCCACCGGTGCTCCATTACTAGGAAAAGGACAAAAAATAATAATCATCATCTTCATCTTCATCGTAGGGTTGCACAATAAGCCTCATGGCTGCAGTGCGTCCGTAGCGTCTGCTGCGGGGCTCTTAACCACTAAAAAAAAAGGAAATATATGAAATTTGGCTCGACAATGAAAATTAATCCTTTAATCTTTTAAAGCCTAGCGGTAACTTTACATACCACCAGGTTTAACATTAAAAAATTCCACATGGTACTCACATTGCGTTTATGTGTTTTGTACGGATCTCAGAACAAACAGCAACTTTTGCCTTATGAAACATTAAGAGATTGGTTTTTATAACCGAAGTGGAGAGTGTTTACAGCGCGGTACGCACTGAGTCCTTATATAAAACAGACTCTTTTCGTCTTTAAAGGGTAAGTGTAAAATTCTAGTAAAGTGAGTGTCAATTTCAATACAGAATTAGGAATTGATAATACAGTTTCAGGCTTACTACGCCATTACAGGCCTTGACAGGCCCTTAGGGCTCCAGAAGGTTGATACTCCCGGAATTTCTAGACCAGTGGCACATAAAGGTGGTAAGGTTGTCTGCCGTACCCCCCAAGATATATCTGGTTCTGATTCCTGCTACAGGCTGAGTCGACACCAGGGCCGTAAAGTCAATGAAAAGCCCCAGTGACCTCAGCGACAATCGAACCCGCGACCTTCCGTTTTGTAGCTCAGTGCCTCAACCATCTCCTCAACCACGTAGCTCCAGTTTGAGGCTTCCACCGATTAAAGAGTTTTCCAGCTTAATTAGCTAGTTTTTTATGTTTTCCAAAACATTTTAACAGGGTTATACCTTAATTTCAGTAAGAAAAATATGGATCTTTTGATGAGTCATAAGACCTGTATGGAGGACTGGTAACTAATGTTGATTGGCTATTATATATGAGGAATGGTAGCGTGGTAATAACAATGAATCCTTCACACTGTATTGCTAATAGTGTCCCCAACCTATTATGCTAAACAGATATAATAATGGTTGCTAGCTTCCCTATTCCCCAGGCTTCTAAGTTCCTGGAATGCAATTACGAGCCATTCTATGGCCATGTTTCGCATTCCACATGTACTTAGTGACATGCTATGTTAGGAACGGTATACTTGTGTTTAAATCAACTTAGCACGTGACATTTGCAAGGTGATATGTTAACACACCTGCTAGTAGTATCGAAATAAACAAAGCCTAAAATATTTTTAGCAAAGTTTTATATTGCTTTCACCGTGCATTTTCACTATATGAGGAAAATCACCAGCTAATGCACTTTTTTAATCACTGTTATTTCCCGACATGTTTCGGCGTCCAATGACGCCATCGTCAGGGGGTATTCATTGTAACTAGCACTGTTATGAACTATATGGATATCCTATGCTAGTTACAATGAATACCCCCTGATGATGGCGTCATTGTACGCCAAAACATGTCGGAAAATAACAGTGATTAAAAAAGTGCATTAGTTGGTAATTTTACTCATTTTTACCGAAGTCCACCATGCCAGTGGCGAATTATTTTAATAAGTGTTCGTTGTCTGAATATTTTTCGGTACGTGCTTTCGGATTTTGTCATATTTATGCATGTGTTATATATGGGTGCCTGTGTGTACACGGTTTACATAGCTGAGACCACTTGCAACTTCTCACTCGAAGTGAGAAACACATGTTGGCGGGGTGGGGGTGGGGGGTGGGGGGTTAGATAGAAGTTTGCCCACGACCACAATCTCCGAGCTTTAAACATATGGAAAATTAACTTCATCAGTTGGGAAGGGATTTACATCTGGGATCCTAGGCTGTACACTCATCGTGAATGACGCCTTCTCCCAAGTCAAATAAACTCGTCTTATAATCGAGTTAGGGACAAAGTCTGAGTATTCCTAACACGCGCTGTGTTGATTGGTTTTTATTGCATTCAAAAGAGAATATTCCATCTGCAAAATCCATAGGACGTTGAATGTGATTTGGCTAAGGTCATCAGTGATCAGTAGCCAAGAATTTAAGAGAAGTTATCATTGCCTGTGTTAAGGTATTGTGTTGTTATTAACCTACATAAATAGAGCAAACATAGGGCACGACAATCAGAATACCCGGTATATCGGTTCAAATTCGAACCTGGAACCTCCGATTATAGGTCCAGAGCGACGCCCGAATACTGCCGTTCTCCAGTATTAGCTTAGCCTAATGGGTAATTGGGTAATGACATTAACAGGGCGTTCTTATGTCGGTTGTTAGAATCCCTCGTCACGTCGTAAGGAAATATGTAGTTCTGTACGTTAAGGAAGTTAACAAACGCATAAAAAGTTGAATTTTCCTTTATTTACTTTGTTCTTCATCGTCTTTTCACAGTACAAGCAATGGAGTCTGAACCCATTTCACATTCTGATTTCGTCCTTTTAAAAGGTGTTCCTCGATTTCGGCCTAATTTTTGTTTAAATTGGACGACCTATATCTGAGTCTTTCCTTTCATTTTATCCAAATAGAGTACCCAGTTTCAGCCGTGTTTATTCTGCACTGACTGTATTTTCACTTATTTCCTAATATTTACGTACTTAGTAATATGTTATAGTCAAGAGGAACCTTAGTTATTCTTGATTATCCCATCTGTTCCACGATTTGTCGTAGTAGAAATGTGAAAACTGTAACGTCAAAGGTTCTGCCGGCGACAGTGCGGCTACCAGCAGGGTCTCCTTCGCTTGCTGCGCGGAATGATATTGTCAGACGCACCTGATATTCCAGGTTGGGGTTTGTGCGGGTAGGGCGGTAACATCGCCACTTAATAACATTTCAATGCTCACAGACTTTGTCGTTAGATCAGTGGCAATTATCTGAGTCCTCTTGGACTGAGGCAAGGTGATGTGGTCAGCTAAAGATTCAGCTACGGAGTCATCGAAACGGAACTCGATTCCCGGCAGGGACAAAAGATTTCCATTTTTTTTAATGTTTAGGCCACATCTAAGACCCAGTCAACCCGCTGTCGAATGGGTACCGTTGGTTATTTCGCCGGAGGTAAAGCGGCCGGGGCGTGAAATTGATCACTCAATTATATCTAGTGTCGATGTAAAGAATGAGTGGAGCTATACTTCTGCTTCTCCAATATACCTTCGTGGCGTAGGCAGGGACAGCTTCGCCTTTTCTCTCTATCGCAGAGGATTGAAATCGGTCTGAAAAAGTTTGTTCTCGTTATCTTCCCGTAGCGATGAAAACCGTGAATTCGAATTTCCTTAAATTTCATGTTTTTGCTTATTGACGGACTATGGTGCTGGGTAATGATTAGCTGATAGGAATGTGAGACTCGTTAATCCAAGACACTCCACGCGGAGTGACTTTGATGACGTAATTCATATCATGCGTAAATGACAGTAATTTACGTATCCAGCGGAACTGGAAGTACTCCGCAGGTAGATCTTGGAATCATATTGTTAATATAAACGATACTTTTAGAAGATCAGTTTCAACCTGTCGGTAATTTTTATGCTGTCACTAACTGATTGCAGGAGAGTCCTTCGTTGGGCTGTAATAATTCCTCCGTCTGTTAGCAATACCTAATTCACCTCAGCCCGCCACTTGTTCCTATCCCGTACCAGAAGAATCAAGTCTACACCCTTTCAGTCTGTTTCTTGGAGATCCACTTTAATTTTATGTTCCAATCTACGTGTGGAAGTTTTGGTGCTATAAGTCAATGCAATCGTTTAATAACAATAACATATCTCTAAGAAAAACGGAAGAATGTTCCAGTTTTAAAACATGAAGTTCTTCTAAATGTATTTGAACAGTCAGTTACAGTCTCACAGATAGCACTGCATCTTCATCACAGATATCACCTCGTTATTTATGCGTAGGAAAATAATCTCTTTTTATTTGTAAATCATACGAAACATGCACATTCGTCTTATTCTTATTCTTCTTCTTTGTCTTCTTCTTCGTTTTCTTCTTCGTCAGGGCCCGTCAGCTTATGCTCCGGATGCACCTCAGCCTTAGGCTTATTGTGTAGCCCTAAAAACTCCTTTCAGCACCGGTTCAATAACCCTGTGCCTCTTATAAGGAGGCAAATGTCCCTTATTGATGCTGTGCTTATATCTTTTGGTTCAGCAAGCAGCTTCTCAAAAACATTATAGCGCTGACGTGCCAACGCTTCGCAGCAGCAAATGATATGGTGCACTGTTTCTGTCTCCATCCTGCAGAATCTGCAGGTTGGATCCCCATCAAACAGGCCCATAATATGCAGGTGTCTCCTCACAGGAGCGTGTCCCGTGAGGACTACAACTGCCATTTTTAGTTGATGCCTACTTAATTTAAGCAGGTCATCAGCTCTTCAACATATGCACATACTTCGTGCAAAAATTCTGATTTCCTTAACGTTAAAACACGTTTGTATTTAATTATCATTTTTCTTTAGAGGATTAACGTCTTAACAACTTTGTCATCGTCTTTAGGCGTAAAATAAAATTATTTGCTTTAAAAATATATGAAACCTATTTCAGCATTTCACTGTGGCCTCGTGCTACTTCATAATTCAGAACTTTACCCGGAATGTTTAATTGGTGGATCCCTTTATGCTGCACTAATATCCAACGGTTACATATGTAAATAATACTGTCGGCACAGGAAAACTTGTTTTTTGATGACTAGATTATTTATTTGTTCATTGGTTACTGAAGAACGTAACAAATCGAATTACGAATTCTTCTTTATCATAAAACACGGTTTATGCTACAAGACGTTTGTAAACATTCAACAGAATGTCGTTGTCAAATTCCAACTCACACGCACGATTTGTATCTGCCTATGGTTCCTGACTTTTATTCGCTGTTTACAATAGGAATGGAAAACTAAATGGGTTTAAACAACAAACATTGAAAAGTACAGTCACTCTGGGAATTCGTCACTTTTTATTTCACAGTAACATAGTGATGTATTGTATTTTTATTGGGCCGCTGAATGGTTCAGTGTCCTTTGTCAACTGTTCGTCAGTTGGAACGTGGAAGCAAAGTGAATGAGTGCTTGTTGGAAGTACATGCTAAATTTTGCAAGAGTGCGTTTCTGTTTCAGTTACAACAAATTGAAATCATTAAAAACACAAACTGTTCTGTCAGTATCAACCACTGACACCCTACGTGACACGCATTGGCCACGGTTTCGTCCATTGTCGCTACGAAGGAATGAAAATTCACCTGATACGTAAAAATTATTAGCGTATTGCTTTCTGTAATTATTAATATCGTTCACAATTGAAAGCTTAATTTGTGGGTTGTACTAGTTACATTAATGCCGATCCTAGTGGCCGCGCGGTCTAAGGCGTAGGTCTGCGGCAGAGCTCTTGCTGGGATCGTGGGTTGGAATACCACCGGCGGCATCTATGTTTGTCTGTTGTACAGTGTTTGTGGTGTCAGGTACAAGTCTCTGCGACGGGCCGAGCCCTCGTCCAGAGGAGTCCTACTGACTGAGGTGTGTGTCGGAGTTTGATCAAGTACAAATAAACAACCCCGACGCTTACTGTAAGTACGTAGAAGAGGCGAGGACTACGCAACTATTTACATTAATACTTAACGCGTTCCTATAAGGTACCAAAAATTGTAAGGTAATTAGACTGTGGATGGGATGCACGTGAAATGGAACACGTGTAACTTATGTGAGAGGCAAATGTGGAATTTGAGTCGGAAAACCTAAAGAGGCCATTTGGAATACCTAGGCCTCAGGTGGACGGATAGGCCTAATGTTAAAAAGTGTCTTATGTAAGAAATTTGTGTGGCGCAGAATTGAGAGCAGTGGCGGGCTATTGCGGCAGAAATAGTGAACTTGCGATTTCTATTAAAGGTGGGGGAGGGGGGTCTTTTGACTAGCTGCGGGATTGTTATTTTGTCAAAAGTGATATTACTCAGTGGCGTTAGGTATGAAGAGGGTCGCGTATGGCTGTGATTACTTTAGGCTTCAAGAAGAAGTGTCTTATTTTCATATTAGATTATTTAAGTATTAGAAACAGAGTATGGAATATCGTAAAGATTTACCGTTTGAAACCTGAATTTATCCAAATCAGACTTTGCAGTTCAGTTCCTCCTTTCAGAAAAGACACTACGTTACGCCACCAAGACAAAGGCGAGTCAGTTATTGTTGTTTGCGGAGATTGTCGTTGTTTGTACTGATATTCATAGTTAACCCACAAATTCATTTTATGGACAAAACGCCTTCTCTTTTTACTGTAGAAGCACATGGTAGATGACGCGTAGGAACCACTTTGTTTTAAGGAGTCAAATGTTTGTAAAACAACTTAAATTTTTTTGTATTACAGTCTAAAACTAAATTATGTCATTGCTCTTGTCTTTATGACAATTTCATTGGACACAAATTAAAGTTGAACCCTCCATTTTTTTCGGCAACATAAAGGAACGTGGTGGTTTGACCTACAGCCAACATCAACAAGTCCTTGTTTGGATGGTAATTTACCACACACGTACTATGCAGTAAACATTGAATCAGTCACAAATATTTTATTCTTTTCGTTTCATAGTCCTTACCTCGTCTACCTACTCACAGCAGGTGTCGAGGTTGTTTATTTTCACTTGATCACAGTCAGAGACACACCACAGTCGGTAGGACTCCTCTGGACGAGGGATCGGCACGTCGCAGAGACCTCTACCTGACAACACAAACACTGTACGAGACGAACACCCATGCCCCGGGTGGTATTCGAACCCACAATCCCAGCAAGTTCTCGGCCACTGGGATCGACACAAACATTTTATCCGTATTTTAATCTTTAACATGTATTTTAAACTATATATTTTTAAAATTCAATATTTTATATCTGTGCATTTGTTCCATTAACTTCTGTAGCATTTCGATATATGTATTCTTTGTAATACTCCTCCCTGAAGATGGCCGCGTGAGTGGCCGAAACATGCAGGAGGCATACAGTGTGTGCAGTACGCTTTCATACACCTACGTGCATTTGTTGGTTTTAGTATCACAGGAACAGCAGGACACATGAGACAAGGACACTGCACAGAACTGTTGTTAAATCCAAGTACCAGAGCTGGTAGTACATGCCATATTTACTGAGATTGTAACAGGGATTACTGTCACAATGATAAAATTAAAGAAAATATCTACGTTACAAATCGAAGTATAAAACCCCAGAACGTTCCCAATGTGAAGACCATAGAATACAGTGGAATAACGCAGAATAGATCGGCAAAGAACAAAAGAGGAATACGGTGAAACTGAAGATCCGCATTCGTTACAACAACAAAAGGTCAGTCTGTGTCGGACTTTGTCGTCGTAGTCCTTACCTCTTCTACCTACTCACAGCAGGTGTCGAGGTTGTTTATTTTCACCTGATCACACTCAGACACACCCCACAGTCGGTAGGACTCCTCTGGACGAAGGATCGGCCCGTCGCAGAGACCTCTACCTGACAACACAAACACTCACAAGAGACAAATATCCATGCTCCCGGTGGGATTCGAACCCACGATCCCAGCAAGCACTCGGCCGCAGACCTACGCCTTAGACCGCGCGGCCACTGGGATCGGCCTGTGTCGGATTTTTGGTAGATAAAGTGACACTGGGAGAGGTTTCTCTCCGAGGACTTGAGTTTTCCCTTGTCAGTATCATTCCACTAATGCTCCGTCCTCGTACTTAATTCATACATCACGAACGGTGTAAAATCGTCACAATTCTCAGCATCGTTAAATAAACCACTTTGCCCACTTCTCAACAAAAGAATCTGGCGTCAGGCAATCAGTCCTTGACGTGAGATCCGTATGGCTTCAACTGCTACGAGGTGGGAAGTAACTGCAAGTATAACTTGAATTTTTAGGGCATATTTTTGAAAATGATTGCCTATTATTTTACCATCATTGTTTCGAGATCAAATTATTAATTTGTTGAGGTAAGTTGCAGGTTTGTATATTATGTGACTACAAGACAAGCGAAGGAGTAAGAGAAGAACTGAATATGTACGATTGAAATGAAATCGCTATGGATAGTACGTTCAACTGGACATACCGTTTTTTTTTAAAGAATGAAAGAGACACGCTTGATCAAGTTAGTGTATGAATACATTCAGACCGACAGAAGAAACTTAGATCAACCAAGAAAGACATGGAGAGACTTTTACCCATGACGAGTGATCGATCAGTCTTGGAGTGAAGTCTACCCGTTTTACGCTGATGATTAATTTGACGTTTGTTGTTTCTTGTTTCCCACTATTAATATCTTACATTTGCCGTTCGTTTACATGACTAGAACAAGTGTTGCTAGCCGGGAAGAGAAATGCTTTGCCCTAAAGAATATGTTTTCTGATAGGTTCTGCAATATTACTTTTACCTGATGATGTAACCGTAGCCAACTACCGAAACGTCGTCTGTATCAAATCTGACAGACTGAAAAAGGCTCAGCGTAAGGTTTTGACAAAAGATGATATGTAGCGGACGATATACAATTTTCTCTTTCATTGTCTTACACGTGTTACATATTTCATAGAATACATTGTGTTGATACACCGCGTAAACGACGTCGTAAGCATGCCTGGGGGCTATCTCTTATCTCTTCACTCAAGAGTATGTTAAGCAAGTTCTGAAGAGCAGGAAATGTTACTCGTTGAACCCCACATCTGAAAACTTTACTTATTTCCTGCCTGACACAGTAACATAGTATTTTATATCATTGGTTCGATTTCCTTTTTGTTTTCGTTTTGCCAAACACATAACTTTTATCAGCAGTCGTATCTCATATCTGTGTCCACAGCGATCTCTTCTGATAATTGCTTGTTTTAACACGCACACATGTGAAATGTTTACACAGTTGTGTTGTCATGTTGCAATTGGAATGTAAACGGATACAGTAAAGGAACCCTGTATTATTGCACGTCATAGGCATGCAGCCCATTAAAATACAGTGTGGCCCAAAAGTACAATTGCATTTTTAAGTCAGGTTGTGAGTAGATACGGATTACGAGACCGTTAGCACTTGAGTAGGTGGTGCTGGTTGCCTATTATGTTTATACATTAATGTAGATATCAAATACAGTACTGGTCCAATTAATGTACTGTTATTATTGTAGATGTCTTTACATTACAATATTTGTATGTAGATCCGACATGTTTCGATCCCGATTGGGATCATCGTCAGGGATTCACTCAAAGGATCCCTGTGGATGCTCGCAACGGGGATCGAAACATGTCGGATCTGCATATAAATATTGTAATGTAAAGACACCTAAAATAATAACAGTGCATTAGTTGCACCAATATTGTATTTGATTAATAACTATGCGCAATATGAGTAATATATAATGTAAATATATTTAGCTGAGTAGTCACGGAGGAGGAGGACAGTTGAGTAAGTAATATTTTAAAACACTGACGTTTAGGTGCGTATTCATTGTGGTAGGCACAGTGGTATTGGGTCAGGTTTATCACGCCATACTTTTGTTATCCACTGTCACTTCTTATTCCACTCGTTCTCAATATTTATTAGTCTGTCGACCTCAGTACCAAGGGTGTCAATCATACGCCACTCCCCACCCTCCTCCCGCCCCCCCCCCCCAAAAAGAAACAAGGATATCGGAACATAGCTTCTCAATCCTACGTTCTCTTATGGATAAGTTTATAGTTCTGCTTATTGTTATCTTTGTCTTATTTTTATGAAAGTAAGGTTAGTTTTTCAGGACGTAACCTCAAGGCTTCATATTGTGGCCATGTTTGAGGTTGTTGACATTCGCAGTCCTTACCTCTTCTACCTCCTCACAGCGAGGTGTCGAGGTTGTTTATTTTCACTTGATCACACTCAGACACACACCACAGTCGGTAGGACTCCTCTGGACGAGTGATCAGCCCGTCGCAGAGACCTCTACCTAACAACACACAACACTGACAAGAGACAAACATCCATGCCCCCGGTAGGATTCGAACCCACGATCCCAGCAAGCGCTCGGCGGCAGACCTACGCCTTAGACCGTGCGGCCACTGAGATAAGCGAGGTTGTTGACGTACGAATGATATTTTTTAGGTAATGTTCTGGTTTGCTCATGTTCTGCCTCTTTCCACATTTTATCTGCTTAGCCTCAGTGATTTATTAACTGTCTTCATTAAACCGAAAAATAGAGACATACTTGCGCAACCTGTATGTTGTTATTTTACATTTTACTAAAATATTACTGTAAAATTTATACACTTTTCGAACAGTTACAATACGTTATTCTAATACCCAGTTGGAAGTGTCATAAACCTTGTCATTTGTTTAGTTTTTCGAAACAACACACCCTGATGATGACCATATAAAATGGTTCGACGCATTAAGTGGTAATAATAAACGGCTGATGATTTAACATCTGCTGTGTACAGTGTTTGTTCCTTGTGGCATATTTGTTAGAAGTGTATACGGCTGAACGTGGAACATTACAAGACTGTGTGGAATATATATTCATGAATTCAGACATAACAAGCGACAGTAACGCTGAATGCAAACATCGAGCGTGCCTGCGATAAGGTTTGGTAGGTGGGCCAAATTATAAATTACATTACAGCAATATTCCAGTTTTATTGACAAATTCTAATCACATCTGCCTCACAACTCGACATTATTTTACACTAGTCAGGGATGCCTTCTGTAGTGTCAGGCAAATTAGGGTGGGAGTCTTTTCCTGCTTAATGTCTTTATCACTGATGTTCTGTCTGCTTAGGGATTCGGCACTAATTTGCAAATCTGTGGCAAACCGAAACAGACGCTACAGAATTAGAGGCTATGGTATAGTCGAGGTGTTGGATCCTTTGCATACCGCCCGAACTGATATTCTTTAGCCACACTTTACCGAGCAAAATTGAGGTCGGATATGTTGATATTACATTAGAAAAGAAATTACTGTTCAAAACGGCACACTAAGTCGGCAGTGAAGGAAGTGCACATAAGTCCAGGCCAGGTGCACCTATCGTAATTTTCAGTGCGGACGTTAATATTACAGTTATGTTAACACTACGCAATAATTACGTAACGCATGCTGCCCCAGTTTAGTTCATTGCGGCTGTTTGCTATAGGCTATCAAAGGCCAGCAAATTTTGAAGACAAATCTCTGGAAACAGTATTTACACTGCCTTTCATGACGACCGTAAAAACAGCGCGTAGTGACCTATACATTTACACCATTCTAGCATCCTTGAGATATTTGGCCATCCGAATGTACGTCCTATGTCTGGAAGAAGCAACCCAACACTACGACAAGTACGTCAGTATGACTGATGGTAGACGTGCATTATAAAATTAAAGAACTTGCTCGACCCTCAGTTAGACTTCTAGCCACTAATTAATAAAACGTTAGGTTTGACTGGTCTCCTTTGGCTGTATCCATATGCAAATATATTGTGGTGTCCCACATAAGACCACTTCCGGGAATGAAGTTTTACGCATATGCATGTCATGCAAGTTGGCCGACTTAGGAACATTTCAGCGATTTGAATTAGATAGTAATTTGGGGATGAGAACACAACTCAACGATATTTTGAGAAACTGCGGTCATTTCCCTAGACCACATTAACTGATCGATTCTTATCAGTGAGATGGATTGTGTTTCCTGCGCGGTACGCACTACAGCTTTAAATATAATTGGGGTTAATTTCGGTTTTCAAAGGTTGTGCAGTGGCTGAGGCAGTTCGTTGTTGGCCAGAGGCACAGGTTCAGTCTCAGGTTAATCCATGTGAGATTTGTGATGAACAAATAGGCACTGGGACAAGTTTTTTGCTCCGAGTACTTCGGTTTTAGCCTCCAGTATCGTTCCACCAATGCTGCATGCTCATCTTCTTGTACATGCTGCTCTTACCAGAACCACAAAAAAAAAAGTTGAAGCTCAGAATCTTCCAAAAAGTAATGTTCTTTTGGAAAACGGGGAGCACTGGATAAAGAGTACTTCAACTTCGTTGGTGTTTAACCTTTTAAACCCTAGCGGTAACTATACATAAGGCCTGGTTTAATATTAAAAAATTCTACGTGGTGTCCACATTGCGTTTATGTGTTTTGTACGGATCTCAGAACAAACAGCAACTTTTGCCTTATAAAACATTAAGAGACTGGTTTTTATAACCGAAGTGGAGAGTGTTTACAGCGCGGTACGCACTGAGTCCTTATATAAAACAGATACGCTTCGTCTTTAAAGGGTTAAAGGGTTAAAATGCCTCGGGACTTGTCCAGCTGCTTATGGACGACCGCTTGCGATATTCTTGCATTCCTGCTTAAGTTTCGTTGCTGAAAAGGTCTGAAGAATTTGTACTTTTCTCATCAATTTCGTAACCTTTGTACTGTTATATTGAGTGTGTATGTGAGATGTGTTTTGTATTTGATGACGAGTAAAACAGCGACAGAAGTGTTTAAGAAACATTTAGGGCTTGTGTATTTTTTATTTGCCTGCCTACAGGCTTGAAGTCAGTGTATATCTCGAAGATCCGGACATTGTATATGGCTTTTCCTGGTTCTTGTCTGTCTTCAGAGAAATTCTGAGGCAATTCCCGACTTTCAGCCTGGCCACTGCATGCATCTCGTGCAGTTGTCCGGATTTAAACCCTAGCAATGTAGTTAACCATATTATTTTTCCAAATTATATAATGCACCTGGCCAAAATTCAACGGCTGTTGTGTGAAGTTACTGTTTCTGTTATTTGAGGCTCTGTCTGTAATACTTGCCCACAGAACTTAAAAGGAAACTGAATTAACAGTTCCTTCCTAATAACCCATTAATAGGCACTCTATTTAGCGCTGCCCAGACCACAGGTAACATTTATGAACGAAACCAACATACTTAAGTTTGTTATATCCCTATGATCCGTCCTCCCCCGCCCCCCCTCTCTCTCTCTCTCTCTCTCTCTCTCTCTTCGTGTTTACTAATTTTACCTTGTTATAGAAAGATTTTTCTCTCACTATCCCAATTATAGTATTAGTGCCACAAAGCATAGTAGTCTTCAACGGCTGTAGCTGTTTATTATCGTATGGCGATAAACTGGGGCTATTACTATTGATTTCGTAACGCTTTGTTGATGATTAACTTCGCTATACAACGGAATACAGAGAGGAATACAAACATATCAGCCGTTAAATCCGTAGAAGTTGCTGTGAAGAAGCACGGCGCAAGCCGTTTTATTCAAAAGAATTGTTATTCAGAATAATAGACGATTCATTATAATTTCTGAACATGAATTCGTATAAATAAGATTATCGTGTTTAGTTTATTATCCACGTATTGACGGTCTAACTGGTGTATTATATTTTGTGAAAGGAGAAATTAAAACGAAAACGAAGTGCCTCATTACGTACGAGTAGCATGGTGACGTTTCGGCACAGCTGATCACAGTCACGATGACGATACAACGAAATATGTTGAGGGAAGCATACATTGCGAAAGGGAGGTAGCAAATCACTAAACTACCAGCACGATGATCTATAACTCGCTTCATCTTTTCCAATTGTTAGGGGTGGTTCGTTGAGATCAGAGATGAATACAATTGAGCAACAGAAATCTGCGGTAGAAACCTGTCTATCGCTTTCCCACGCAAGCGAGTGAGTGGTTTTAGGTTATGGAACATGGTGGAGGGTTACCAGCATACCAGTAGCCGGTTCTAAATGAAATGGAGCCGTGGTGTTTCAGACATCTGACGTTCGAAATTCAAACGAGCGAACACGCTGTGCGTGCTATGGCAATGGAACAGCAAATATAAAAGGGCACAATTTAAATACATGTGCGAAGTAAAAAAAAAACTGCCGATAAAGTGTGGTATAATACAGTACACCAACACAAAAGGTAGTGTGAGTTGAAAACGTGTACCATACAGCAATTGTTTGTTTTTGATAACTCGTCCATAAATAAAGTAACGAGTGTGGACGGACGTGTGTGGGCAGCAACCGATATGCATGACAGGAAACGTGGTTGTAATTATGCCCGAAACATGATATGAAATGAGTAGAATGTACGCAGGGTATTTAGACTCCATGGTAATGAAGCCATTATTACAGTCTAGGGCTCTGCGTCTGTTCCAAAACTTGATTGTCTGACGCTGTATATTTAGATGTCATTGCCACGTCAAAGTTATATGTACAACAGTGGATTCGTGTTTGTTTGAAAATGATATGGTTCATGCCTCAAAATATTGATGTTCTATACTGTAGACCGATTTAAAACTATTTGCAAATAAATGATGCGGTAGTGAACGAATCTGCAACTGATTTTAAGTTTGTAAATTTTGTGACGAATAAAAGAGATTCTAAACATGATGACCCACCATGTTAGTCTTAGAGTACTTCAATTCGATGAATTTATTTTGGTGATCAGACATTTAATATATGCTTAGCAAGCCTAACCAAGATTAATGTAATTTGTGTAAATAGTTTAATAAATTTAGTTTTGTCGTGAAATAAGTGACAGTTCTGTTGTTTACCCTTACATTCTTTTTCAAAAACAAGGGTAGATGCCGAGGGTCTACATAAAGTCTTCTGATGAAAAGTAGTAAACTGGAGCTTGTTGTTTAATACAGGATGTCGGCTCTTACATTTGTAGGTGTAGATTAGCAAAGGTGGAATAATTGTTTCATCTAAACTAAGTATAAACAAGACACTGCCATAAATAGAATTCCTATTGACCAACTAATTAATGTATGCGTCTTCCTGTAATATTTGCATACGATTAGCAGTTTTGTTTGTTAGATCAGTATATTGTCGTACGGTTGAAAGAAGCTAAATAATAATAATAATAATAATAATAATAATAATGTCTCTTAACGAATCCTGTGCCACTTAAATCCGAATCATTATCATCCGTACTACTCAACTAAACATCTCAGCTTTCCTAATTAATAAAAATATGTCAGTACATGTTAGAAACCAATTTAGCCCTTTTAACAAAAACGACAAAGTGGTAGCAGAGTTAGAATATTAGCTGCTGACAGCGACGTTTTTATTTATTTAGCTCAGTGGTTGAGTCTGTCTCAGGATGACACGGGGGTGTGTTCACCAAGTCTAACAATTAACTTAAAATGTACGTTTATTGTATCAAATTTGCAGATTTTACATATGGTGGCATTTATGTCTGTCACTCATCTGTCCTGACCTATATCGAACCAGATCCACGGCGAACTCACTACCAAACAGTACTGCGGGCAGTCGAACATCTCTCTCTAAATGTGTTGTTTCCATTTTATAGTGTGGGGGTTGTTGTCTTCCCTTATTATTGAAACCTGAACGCTGGGTTCGTGATTCTCCGCTTGCTAGGAAGATTAGCTTCCTTAGCAAGGCCAAGTAATTGCCAAGAGGGTGACCCTTTTCTTACCCTTCTTGCAATGATCTTATGACAGTAGAGTGTGTCGATCCACATAAATACTCGGACAGTGGCTTCAGCTGGCCAGATGTTCGCCTGCAGCATCACAGCCTCAAGTTGCGAACTTGTAAACACTGGGGCCATATTCCCTGCTAATAGCTCTGTTTTGACCACTGGTTCCCCCGACCAGAGGGTTTCTGTCCCTTTGTGTAGTGGGCTGAGGGACTGGAACTCTTCGTCACACACGTTATTGTTAGAATTCTCAGGCTGGACTCGAACCGGGTCTGGCAAGGGAAATTCGGCCACACTAACTAATATTGAAATCCTGAGTCAGTTCGACAATGTATGAAATTGTCACAACCAGTCCCTTTTTGGGGGGGGGGATTAAATAGCTTAATTTCGTTCTACTTTCAGAAGTGAAAACCAATTATATGCACAATTTTTGTACTATTTGTTTTTGTTACTCACAATTTTTCCTTCAACATGTTTCGGCAAGCTGGAGTAAAAATCGTTAATAAAACAGAACAAATAGTACAAAAATTGTGCATTTAGTTGGTTTTCATTTCTGAAATTGATTTTAGTGCACGGAGATGGGCACTATAAATTTCGTCCTACTATCTTAAGTGATCATAGCTGGTGAGTTTAACAGGGAGGTTCTGGTTTCGTTTCAGTCTTCAGTATTCTTCGTGTATCAAGCACATGCGTTCGGTCGAATCTGAGTGGTAAATGTTATTACTTACAGTTAAAGCAGCCCTGACGTTAATGTGAAAACCCAAGCTTCTTGCATACCTCCTTGAACCAGAGGTACAGGGTGGACATCTTATGGATGCTATTTGATCGACCTGGAACGTCAATGTCGGAGGTGAACGTTCGTTTTTAGTTAAGGAGCGAAAGGGAAGGGGAAAAAATCGTTTGAAGACTTGAGGCGAGGATGAAAGAGGTCATGTTCTTCAGTTAGGTTCAGGACTGCAGCTGCTGCAGGGAAAGAGGATCACCGGGAGTCAAGTATAGAGAGAGAAGAATGATGGTGTTGACTCTGCTGAGGTGAAAGGCAAAGACATAAGAACATAATTTTATGCTACTTTTGAAATCAGCTCCTTGTCCTAACGAAAACTTGTACGTCATGTAGGAGTGCCCCATGGTCACGTACCAATTTCCTAGTCTGAATCTAATTTTAAAATGTTCCTAAAAAATGAGACGATGCCACTATTTTACCACGCATTCAACAAAACACACAAATATATACAGTTTTGTATATACCTGTTACTAAACAAAAACGTAGTGATCAAAGAGTAAGAATAAACACCGATAGGAAACCGACTTACACAGACACAGTTGCTGATGTTCTGTGTAATCATCCTAAAGCCGGGTTCCCAAGTTCTTGTATATGACAAATGGGTCACATTTGTGCTGGGGTGTCCAGTCAACTAGTGTTTTGGCTTTTGTGTAATGTGAAGAATGAAAACGCAAAGTGAACGTTGTGAATCCAACAGCATAAAACCCAGCAGGAACCGTGCCAATCCAACAACACGTAACACAGCGTGAAACATGTTAAATCCAACACCACAAAACGCAGCGTGAATCATGTGCATACAGCAGCACACTACACAAACTGAAACACGTGAATAAGTTTGTGAGGAGATATTGTGTGTTTAACGATTTGCTCTACACCCTATGGCCATGCGAGTTTACCTGTTCCACTGGATGTGATGTTTATTGCTGATGCAGTTGTCGGGAATAGTGATGGTTATTTCATATAGCATTCAATTTTAGTGTCACTGGTTTAAATATTTCCTAGATATCATTCTGGCAGGGACTGATATCCTTTAGTTCAGAGAATTTTTCTTTTTACTTTTAGTAGTAAATTTCTTACCTTCAATGAATATTGTACATGAAACGCTTGTTAAAACACATTAACACACAACTTTAATTTTTTACTAAAATTTCATGAAATTATAAAATTAATTTCCTTTTTATATGTAGAAGTTTATTTTTCGGAAAGGTGAAGACAACAATAGATGCAGTTACTTATACAGCGCTGCTGGTGTTGTTGCAGGACCGTTTGCACTATCTCATTTTTCCGTGCTAAGGTGAAGGTAAAGTTACCCCTGTAAATTTTTTGGAGACGTGTGAGGGAGTGGATGTGTAGCTCCATTCATTCTTAACTTCGACACAAAGTAGGAGCGAATGGTCAGTTTCATACATACGTTTGTTTGGTACAACTTTTAGTGGAAGTGATATGTGCATTGGGCAGTTTTATCTTTCCATTGCGGTTCAAAATACGACTTCTGGCAAATGCCTGTGCTTTCCATTTCGGTTCAAAATACAACTTCTGGCAAATGCCTGTGCTTTCCATTTCGGTTCAAAATACAACTTCTGGCAAATGCCTGTGCTTTCGTCATGGAGTGAAAGCATGAAATCTGCTCTCTTGGTTTTGCTAGAACGAGCTGTTTGCTATCCCTGCACCAGTGTCATTCCAGTAATTTAACAGAGTTGATTTCGTACCTTTTCTTGATGGAGAAAGCCGTTCCAGTTCTCGTAATGCTTTTAAAAATGGCACCGTGTAAAATCAGTAACATCGTCCTTCATCTATATCTTTGTCATAGAGCTTTAAAGAGTATGAGTATGAACCCTAACATCGTGTTTCATCGACATTCGATCAGTAGTTCGAAAATTCAACGTGTGGACGAATGTGCAAGACACGTACGACTTCATCATTACGCGTTTAGTTCCTGCACTTGTTTTAAAGAATACATAAATATTAGCCGTTCCGCTGTCAGCATGAATTCTAGTATTGTATCATCCGCGGAATGAGATGCACGATCTTGTACGTAGTTCATGATTTCCTGCGGACCGCTTCCTTCTGTCTGGGTACCTTTTATCTAACCGGGAAAATCTGGAACATCTGCATAGAAGTAAGGAGAATTTTTGTTTAACAGACAAACCGCGAGGTGAGAGTGAAGTCTATAACGAGAGATACTATGACAGTCGGTAAGCTGATAAAATAATTTTTCGTTCCTCATATTTGTAAGTAAATTTGCCGTTCGAAATATACCTAATCTCTTCACTACAGGATATGACGCACACTCCCTCACTGCCTGTGCTTATAAGTAGGATATCTGTAAGGCACCATATTGCTCGTTCGTAACATTATTTAGCGTACATATGTGGAACATCACAAACTTAATTATTTTTCGAAATGACGGTTACGTGTGTTACGTAATTTTCAAACAGTATTATTGTCGAACCACACGGCGTCACAACTTTATTTTCAAGGTCGCGGAAACCTGAAGCTTCTCATTGTTAGCCAGTTATTTCCGTCCCGTTTTGATGAGATTACATTGCGTGCTTACATATTTAATCTTATTTGAAAGGAAATAGCTGCAGTAGGTAATTAATGTTGGGTATAAGAATATCCACGTATGACCGCATTTACAAGAGCCCACCGCCTGTCCCTGTTCTGGATTGAGTTGGCTCAGGATAGGGACAATTGGCGGGCTCTTGTAAATGCAGTACTGAACCTTCGGGTTCCATAAAGTTTCCGGGAATTTCTTGACTAGCTGAGGACCTGTTAGCTTCTCAAGAAGGACTCTCCCCCATAGATTTAGTTAGTTAGTTTGTTTGTTTGTTTGTTTGTTTGTTAGCTTATTAGATGGTTGGTTAGTTACGTAGTTGGTTGGTTGGTTGGTTAGTTAGTTAGTTAGTTAGTTAGTTAGTTGGTTAGTTAGTTGGTTGGTTGGTTAGTTAGTTAGTTAGTCAGTCAGTCAGTTAGTTAGTAAGCATGTGATTGTGCAAGATGGTAGCATCTGGCTGAGGAAAGAATCTTCCTGGTTTGTTCTTTTGAAGCTTGGACCTTCGATTTCAATAAAAAAAGGTAAAACTGATCAGCTGAGTGCATGTTGGTTTTCCAGAAACTCAGCTGAATGGAGCTGATTGGTTGTAAGCGTAATTAATACATTGCGTTTACTGAAATTGGATTCAGTACGTAGATCTCCGAATATTTGTGAAATGGTCCTGCGTATGGGTTTCACGAATTAACTTTCATCACAATGTCTGGTAAGTCGGCAGTGCTGTTCTGCGTTAGGTGCAGTTGACGTACACTCAGCGAGGCACCAGCGGACAAGGGAGCTTACGTAACGGCGACACAGGGTGAAGTCGAATGGTCCAGGCTCTGTGAAATATTGCGCTGCACTGAAAACAAAACTCACCGTCCCTTGCACTGGCATTAGAAGTGTGTTCCGCGTAACCTTCACCAGATCGAAATTTGGCGTTACAGTCTCTTAACCAGAACGTCGATTGTAGCTCCCAATCCTGAAGTGCGTTACACAAGTTACAAATTGTTTTAACCTTTTAAAGCCTAGCGGTAACTTTACATACCACCAGGTTTAACATTAAAAAATTCTACGTGGTGCCCACATTGCGTTTATGTGTTCTGTACGGATCTCAGAACAAACAGCAACTTTTGCCTTATAAAACATTAAGAGACTGGTTTTTATAACCGAAGTGGAGAGTGTTTACAGCGCGGTACGCACTGAGTCCTTACATAAAACAGATACGCTTCGTCTTTAAAGGGTTAATCATGGTGACACTTAGCTAGTCCCGACGAAGCTTGTAAAGTTAATCAGTTTTTAACAAGCTATAAACCGGGTTGTTTAATTAATGAGTCACACAGATCGTGAGAAATGAAGTATTGCATAGAGTCAGGGAGACAGGAATATCTACAGACAGCAAGAAGAAAGAAGGCTAACAGGATTGGTCACGTCTTGCATAGGAACTGTCTTCTAAAACACATCATTGAAGGAAAGGTATAAAGAAGGATGTAAACGATGGGAGGACGACGAAGAAGATGTAAGCAGCTACTGGATGATCCTAAAGAAAAGCGAGGATATGGGAAATTGAAAGAGAACGCACTAGATCGCACTCTGTGGAGAACTCGGTATGGACCTGTCGTAAGACGGACCAGAGAATGACATAAATATATGCGATTTGTTCGAAAGAAACCGTTTTGGAGATTGTTCTAGGTGAAGACGTAGAGACTGCTGAGAGAAGTCCCTATGGGCGTCGAGGCAGGCATCGCAGTGACACACTAGCCAACGTATTCCGTCTCATAAACCTGCCTTTCATCGGCTTTCTTTAAGACAATATCGCGTTATTTTTGGTGTTCGTTTATTGCAGGTACAAATTTATTAATGCTAAACTAATCACACTGAAGGCACCGGGCGAATGGAGTAAAAATTGATTTATCTTTGCTTTTCCTTGGTTATCTATCATATCCTAAAACGGTTAAGTTTAAATTTGCCGCTCTACTAGCCATGAAGGCATATTCGTGACTGCAGGTTTAGCTGCGCACTTGCAGAACATTGGCACTAGCGGTGGTAAGTGGCTGGGTGGGCCCCAGAAGCAGTCTGGATGATTTTAAGAAGATACAAATCTCTTACCTCCGCCCGTAACTGAACCACGTTTCCTCGGAAATCCAGGCCGTGTCCTAGTCCGTATACTATCTGCGCTATCTACAGTATTTTTCCTATGCGGATTTTATCTGCAGCGATTACTCTCTGAGAATATTTAAGAAATACGTAATGAGCTTACATGTATAGAAATATTTGTAGCGAAAATAATTAAATTAAACCTCTCACACAACTTTTGAAGTATATCTCCAGGATCGGATTTGATCTACATCCATTCGCTGATTTTGGATGCACGATGTGAAGTGACGTGCAGATGTCCATAGCATGCCTGCGTTTACACTTATCTTGCAAGGAAAATATAGCAACATTGAATAGTGGGCATGACTCTGTCATTATGATGGCGTAAGTAGCAGGGCTGTGGAGTCGGAGTCGGAAGGAATTTTAGGTGAAGTCGGAGTCGGAAGAAATTGTAGGTGGAGTCGGAGTCGGAAGGAATTTTAGGTGGAGTCGGAGTCGGGAGGAATTTTAGGTGGAGTCGGAGTCGGAAGGAAATTTTAGGTGAAGTCGGAGTCGGAGTTGGAGTCGGAAGGAGTTTTTAGGTGGAGTCGGAGTCGTGGAGTCGGATTCCGAGTCGGAGTCGGAAGGAATTTTGGGTGAAGTCGGAAGGAATTTTTAGGTGAAGTCGGAGTCGGAAGAAATTTTAGGTGGAGTCGGAGTCGGAAGAAATTTTAGGTGGAGTCGGAGTCGGAAGGAATTTTAGGTGAAGTCGGAGTCGGAAGGAATTTTTAGGTGAAGTCGGAGTCGTGGAGTCGGAGTCGGAGTTGGAGTCGGAAGGAGTTTTTAGGTGGAGTTGGAGTCGTGGAGTCGGATTCCGAGTCGGAGTCGGAAGGAATTTTGGGTGGAGTCGGAAGGAATTTTTAGTTGGAGTCGGAATCGGTAAAAATGTACCGACTCCGGCTCCGACCTCAGTGTAAAATCTTAACTAGATACTCCAAACCCAGAGCCCTAATAGCTACAGTAACCATTAGACTTATACTTAAATATAGGTTATAAGTAAAAAAAGCAGCTCGTGGTGATGAAATGTCGTATAGTTTTACCGTTATTAATACATATTGAGCTTTTATGAAGGAGTCTGAGTCGGAGTTTTAAAAATCGAGTAGTCGGAGTCGGAAGTTCTAACAATCGAGCAATCAGAGTCGGAGTCGGAGTCGGAGCTTTTGTGTACCGACTCCACAGCCCTGGTGACTAGTTCAGATATGATCTTCATCATACTATCTCTTTAAACACGGGACCTCCATTCGTGGAAATTCAAAGTACAGTAGTATGAAGAGGGCGAGTTTGAAACTGACTGGATTTCCACCGAGCCATTTCCTTCATCACTCAAGACCAACCGGTCCATACGTCAATGCCAGTAGGACAGACGGACAGCCAGACAGCGAGAGAGACGTAGATGCTGCTGAATGCAGTACCTCCTGCCCCTACATCAAAAGGCAATCACTTCGAAACCCTCAAGGTAATAGCCCTGACTCCTGTGTTTACGCTGCACCGCCGCTCAGATAACTTCTGACAGACACATGACAGCCCGAACGCTACCTTGATATATTGATCCCCAAGGTACAGTGGTAGTAAGAGTTAGTGAATTTCATCTGCTTTGCCACTGACGATTGATTACTGATGGCAGGTTTAGGTGATGAAGTGTTTGGCCGTGCTGAAAATATTACGGCCTGTCAGGTCAGCGAAATTGTGCGGGTTCACCATCCTCTTCATTGTGGCTAATGGCAAAAGTGGGTAAAACGCAAGTGTAAGGTACTATTGGAGAACAAATATGTTTTTCTTTCTTTATCACATCTCTGTTTGTCTCCTCTTTCTTTCTTATCTTTCTGTTTCATTTCTTTCTTCTTCTCATGCACATTCGCACCTAAGACACGCGTAAATTAACTTATAACAGTGCCATGTTTG
The DNA here is from genome assembly GCA_013340265.1 of Coptotermes formosanus. NCBI lineage: Eukaryota > Metazoa > Arthropoda > Insecta > Blattodea > Rhinotermitidae > Coptotermes > Coptotermes formosanus. Next base: position 1,544,104 of record BLKM01000736.1, on the reverse strand, counting down.
TTTCTCTGCCTCTATCCATACAAAAAAAAAAAAACTTGAGAACCGCTGAATGGATTTTCATGAAATTTGGTACTGGAAAATTTCACTAAGGTTATTGACACATCACAGTTGTGGTCTAATACCGGACAGTAATAGCCGGGCAGTACGCGTCGACGTACGTCATTTTTGCGCCTATCTGAAGCGCAGCTGGGGAAATGTTTAAGGGAGAGGAAAATGTTTCCGATAAGATCTGTAGACAAATATAAAAAGGCATTTTAAGTCAGTACAGTCTCTGCTGGAGTCTTGCTGTGTTCGAGGTTGTTAAATGCAAATTAAAGTGTGTCAACTCCACGACCGTTGTGCAGAGCAAGGCCCCGGAATTCTTATGCTACGCTGGCACGTCCAGACGTCCTTTCTTCTTCATATTGTTCTCTGGAGGAAGTATACGTGACATACCGTTGTGTTAACAGCATTGTTTGGATAATCATAGGTAGAAAATCTAACACAACCTTCGTCTGCTGGTAAATCAAAATTCTTTCTTTATTGCAATAAGGTTACATGTTTTGGCTTTTGAAAAAAAAAACCATCATCAGGCGATTCTTATAAAAATAAATCGATAAACTTATGCAAACGTACATTCTCGAATTTTCTTCAGCCGCCATATCTCACACGATATTCGTGTTGGGTATGTACTGAAACATCCCGATCCTTTCCGGAGCGACAAAAAGGAAACAGAACAGTGCAGTTTGTACAAACGTTTATGTAAAGCGTGAGGCCGCAGTTTTCAATAAGAAATTTTAAACAATAAAGTTAAAATAATTTTAAATATTAGTTATTAATAATAACTACAGTTTTCTCTCATTGCTGAACGTCGTTAGTTGGCCTAGGCCTCCTCTGTGGAATTTGTCGATTGTGCTCAGACACACCACACTCGATAGCACTTCGCCTGAGGATTAGTAACGAAGTTACCGCTTAAACCCAACAGTGTACTGTAATGATCATTATTTAAAGCATACTCGTGTTATCTGAGGTACAAAGTAGATTGTGAGTTCAATTAGCATTCTATTCCCCCCCCCCCCGCCCCCTTTATTCCTTGCTTCTCCATATTCTGTTTTCCTCCCTGTCATTTCTTTATAACTGTCTCCAATTTTTACTTTCACCAGTGTATTTGTCATCATTCCGTTTCGTATTCTGTGTTCTTAATTTTTGTATTTTCTTTTTTTTTCTCATGTCATTCTATCGGTTTGTTTCTATTATCTGAATTAACTTTATACTGTCCTATTTTATTCTATTTCTTTTGTCTTTTGATTTTCTTTCCTCTTTCTGTTTTCCTTTCCATCGCGCTCTTCTTTTATACCGTAGCCACTGGTTTATTCTACTTTGTACAGTATTTCCTGTCTTTTTACCCGCTCTTCGTGATATTGTACTCTTCGGGATGTGTGGTTTTTATACGAAGCATTTATTACCGATTTTATAGTACGAGAACTTACTGTTGATGCAAATCTGTGTAGCGCATTGAATAGCCCGAGATCTCAGTTCGAAGTCAGTACACTTCTGTGTGCTGAGTATGTACTGAGTTGTACTTTGTAAAGTTCCCTCTTGCCTGAAATCATTAGATAAATTGGTGTCATGGATTCAGTCGCATAAAAATGACATACGTTTATCTGGTTTTTTTTATCAGTTTTTGACCATGGAAATTTGTATTATCGAGTTGAATTGTACTTTGAACTTCTCCTAGGCCGTGCACTGAGTTAATTAACTTCTATGAGCGGGCTTTGTTTGAAGTATTTAGCGGACAGCTTTTCTGGAAAATTTGTAATTAAACGTTGATGGAACTGACAAATTCAACTGTTAATAACGACGTCGTATTCTAGGCTGTGAGAACAGGCCTGTAGAGTTACGACCAAGCGCAGTTAACAGCTATATTTACTACACGTGTTTCAACAAAAGAGTGTATCCCGCAGTCGTTTTGAGGGTATTTGATTTTATAGTTAGAATATTAAAATTATTTTTTTCTAAATTCTGGGTGAAAAGTGAGTGTACTGCTCAGATTTAACACACGTAAACATTAAAATTGTGATCTTCTGGGTTGTGACACCTTGTAGCCGTTCATCGATATTTCGTGTAACTGGCTTCGGAATAGAATTACAACTACCGCCGCCCTGAAGATGAAGACAGTTCGCGCCTTCGACATCTCGTGCCCGTCTGCTATACTACACGATTTCGTGGCTCAGAACAACAGTTTTAATTTCCACAGCTTTTAAAACCTCAAGATTCGTGAGTCAACATTTTTTTCAGAAAGGACATTTTCTTGTGAGTGATACACATTGATTGACGGCTTGAATGTAATTAGAGTGTAACCAGAGATACGTCTATCAATATAAATGCGTTAAACAAAAAATAAATTCTTCGCATATAATCATCTTGGGTTGTCTGGAAATAGTGAGAGTCCGATAAATAAACAAGGGTTTCGTATTGGATTATGAAGTTCGCAGTTCCGCGGCATTGAGTATCAGGAATAGGGTCTACCGGGATGTCAGGGTGAGTATTCTTGTTGATAGATACTCACGGTTCGCAGGAGCCCAGTGCCTTCGTATTCGTTGTAGAACCATCATGTGCCGTGTCCCAGAATACTGATCAGGTACCAGATAAATTTTAATAATGACATGAGAAGAGACGAAAAAATCTTCGAATTCTTTGTTCGTGTCTCTTTTTTATTTATATATATTTAACAGTTCTGTACCAACTACAAGAACAACGCATTATGTACACGTTGCTGTTAAAACAAAAGAAGAATAACTGTGGTGGGCTGTCAGGGTCGCAGCCACGACTTGGTTTGAGGTATCTTAATATTTGCCAGGGATATTAAAAGAATACAGTATAACCGGTATTTTAGTTGGCAACAGAACGCTGTAATTCTACAAAAGAGGCAGGAATTTTAACCACTACACATCAAAGATTCTTCCTTTGAAGGATGTACTTCACGAGAAGGGCTTAAATCCACGTTAGGTATTAGCGCGCGGCTATGACCCCACTTTAATAGTGCCAGTATCGTTGATACAGAGAGGGTGAAGCGCCTTGTGGCACGTACGGGACTGCAGTTTGCGCAGTCCACATGATGATGGTTTCCGTACTGAGACCGTCTTACACGTCTACCTTCAGGTTACTTCAGGATTTTGACTAAGTAAACTTCTTTACTCATCCTCTGATTCATATCACCCCACCACTACATGCATGTCGCCTTAATATACGCACCCTTCTATGTCACAGATTCCTTACCCTGTAGACAAGTTTCGAGCAACCGGGAGTCGCGGCGTAGCTGCTGACATTCCTGCTGCTTATTCGGCGTAGCTGCTGACATTCCTGCTGGTAATTCGGCGTAGCTGCTGACATTCCTGCTGGTAATTCGGCGTAGCTGCTGACATTCCTGCTGCTTATTCGGCGTAGCTGCTGACATTCCTGCTGATTATTCAGAAGGACTCGGAATGTACTACATTAATGTAAACTGCGTTGTTCGGCGTATTAGATCGTGTTTAGGCCGTAATGCGCACATTTTAAACATCAATGCGAACGTCTTGACAAATTTTCTGCATTACTGCTTTTCTTTTGCTGCTCTTGTTTCCTGCATTTATCATGGTGTAAATAAAGGATAAAGGCGAAGGCGTGTAACTTTCTTTGGGAATCCTTCATTTAGCATTCGGTTTGGTGTCTGTGAATAATTAGCAGTTGAGCCAGGTACTTGACGTGTCGTTTGGAAGTAAATTATAAACACGCAGGCAGCCTGAGTGTGAAATATTATTTACAAGTCAAGAATTACCATATAACTGGAGATGGCGAAATTTAAAGATAAATTTCTCAAACTTTACGTAGTGTGATGCTCTACTTGTTGGAATTTTAGAGAAATCCAACAGTAAATTGTTTTGGTGTTAATATTTATTAATACCCACACTCTATAGACTGCAAGTAGGCTTATTTGAAGCAGGGTGGGTGGTAGAGTGAATCCCAGAATTTACTGTTGTCACTTTAAGAACGTATAAAATATTTTTAAGTTGACGTGCAAATTCCTAAAACGGTGGTGGGTGTGAATTTATGCTGCAGACGAGTCCTGACGGTAATACAACCACAAGCACGGTAACGTTTGTGCCAACCATGGAGGACAGTGGAAAGATACTGACATGTCGAGCCAATACTCCGCTGATTGATGACAGTACACTGGAGGACGGCTGGAAACTCAACATCCACCGTGAGTACACGAATTTGTCTTTTCCTTGGGTTGTATCTTAGCATGGGGTTGTAATAACATAATATTAAAATGAAATACCAAAGGTTACCTTACCAACGAGCATGTAAGATCTCTGTCCCAAAATCTTTACACCAGAATGTAATTTTGAAGTACCAGGCTAAGACGAAATTTGGATTGACGTAGATCGAAGCAGAGTGAAGGGTCAAGCAGCGTGGATAATAGATGACAGTGGAGGGTGTATGGAATGGGGTAAGGTATGACGAGAAAGGGCACTGCAGTAGATCGCAGGGTGTACCATCATAGACTTAGTCTTCTTGTCACAAATTGTGATGTGGTGTTCATCAGTGCTTGTCCATGTTCGAGAATTTCTGTTCTCAGTGTTTTTCGCGGAACGTAATATCTTAACCGTTTACACTTTCCCAATTTCCATCTGATTATTGAGTTCTTACCACTCAACGGCGATTTTCACATCCCAGAGTACGTAATACCTGCTGTTGAAACGGCCCTGTAAGGCTCGCAGTGCATATACTGGCCCTGGTTATAAGCAGACCCATATTTCAAGCGATAAAAAAACCTCAAGAGTGCTAAAGCCGACACAGAATATTAAGTTTACAGCTTTGTATGTCTAGTATATTTATATACAGGCTTCAGTGAAGTAGGCTGTGTGCGAGATTACATTTTAGATGCCATAGTGAATTGTAGAGCTAGAAAATTGTAAAACGGTCGCGCAATTTTATTCCTTGCAGCTATATGCATTTGATTGTTATCAGCCTCAATGACAGACTTATTAGTTGGGCACCGACACTAGTTGAGATTTCCTGGAAATGGTCTTTCGGTCTTTTCATTGCTGTTCTGCTTTCTCGCCTTCCGCTTCCAATTTTGCTGTGGCGGTATGAAAAATTATAAAATATGTTTCAGAATCGATGTTGCTGTATTCGTTCCACACTACCATGTCAGTTCGTTTGGTAATTTAGATTTGTTTTTCAGTTACGAAAATGCACATTCTTTATTCTCTTATATTTTGACTGTTACTAGGATCATCTTCCATGCCCAGTTACAAATCTTAAACATTTTATCTTTGCTGCGGCGATAGCTCAGTCGGTATAGCGACACGCTACGGGCTGGACGGTCCGGGGATCGAATCCCGGTGGGGGCGAGATTTTCCGCACCCGTCCAGACCGGCCATGCGGCCCAGCCGGCCTCCTGTACAATGGGTACCGGGTATCTTTCTCCGGGGGTAAGGCGGCCGGGGCGTGCAGCTAGCCACCCCACCCCTTCTGTTGCCGAGGCTAACGAAAGGGTAGTGCTATACCTCTACTCCCCCTTGGATCTTAGGCCTGTGTTGGGATTCCTTTGTTTACTCTTAGAAGAGTTAGGATCCCACAAACATGATAGCGTGGACACAGATCATAAAGCTAACATATCGTTGTCTATTAATGAAACTGTAAGCAGGAGCAGAGCTTAGGCATACAGTGAAATACAGTGGGTCGAAATCGGCACTAAAATAGAAACGGAATTATACAGAGACGTCGTTTCGAGGAATGAGGACGTAGTAGGCCTGGTATGTTGACCGCAACTGCTCTTGTAACGTTTCATGTAAACGTATCAAACACGTGCAAATACAGCATGTGTCATGCCGCAAAGAGTCCCACACGAGGCTTCTGTCGCCTGTGCGATCATAGGGTGCTGTAACTTGCCAGTGACACGTGACAAAGGAAAGTAAATTAAAAATTCCTTAGCATTCAGATACAGTCTCACAAACATAAAGAACATAGGTTAATTCCTGTCGAAGGATGTTGTTTCTCTTCTAACATCATGGTTCCCAAACTGTCTTTCGTTTAACCTTCTGGACGTCGCCAAGGCTGAAGGAGAAACATTCAAGGGTGTGTAGCCTACTTTTATTTGTGAAGAATCTTTACAACAAACCACAAGGAATGCACTAATAGTGCTATTGTCTTCCGTACATGTTCTTCAGTGGGTGTAACTTATTTTAATACCACAGTTCACGTACTGTCGTTTCACAAACTTGCTGCTGAAAAAATTATTTTTGGTAAGCATTTTTGTTCGTCAGGTATCAGGCAGGAGTCTCGTTCGTGTAGTGCAACTCATGGCTACGTATGTCGTGACTTTTTCAGTGTCTCTTGGAGAATACCGAAAAGTAATTCGGCTTATGCCGTAGCTGTTTCTTTACAACTTGCTGCTTGTTTACTATTCGTAGACATTTTCCCAGTACTATCGCCACTCTATGACTACAAAGTATTGTTAAATAACTTGAAAGTAAGCTATCGTTACTTTTTGTAGTATCAAACGTATGTAAGTTGCGAAACTCAGCTCCATGAATGTAGGGAACGACAACAGGTGTTTATCAGAGAGATGTCTTAGTAAAGAAGTACGTACAGCTTTTGGGTAGAGAGTCCTCTCTTTACAAGGAGTGAGTCAGTCGATAGTGAGATAAATTTTGCACATCACTGGTATAAATTTATCACTTTTTAAACCATTGTCGTATCCTTTATTTTTCCATTACCTTTTTCTGCGGTTTTCATTTACTAGTTAACAACTTCTATGAAGGCCTTTCCCTAGCTTTCAGAAAATTCTTTGGTCCACTCTCAACTCTTCACTGTCATTTTCTGATTCCTGCAAGACGATTTTCCCTACTGCGTTTCCTCTCTATTTAATATTACGTAATAATAAGTCCATCACATTAAACACTGCATGATCACTGTAATTATAGCGCCAGGAAATAATTCACAGAACAGCAGTTAGTGTACAGTATGTACATTAGTTAACAGTAACCCGGTATATGGTTTTGCTTAATGTCTACAGCCACTTCCTTGCCAATACTTAACGTCCGAGTTTTACTTCATATATATAGCATGGTGTCCCACAAGAGTTATAAAAACACAGACGGCGCACTTCGTCGCCAGCATATTTCATTATGAGATTGCAGTCATGTGTTTTCATCTTACAGTGTCAGTTTCAACATCTCCTTTTTCTGTCCGAAAGTTATTTGTTTGGCTCTGTTTGCTCACTCAATTCTGGTTGAATAAAAATCTTTATGCTTTTCTTTGCGGCACATAAAACGTCTGTTTTTTCTGTATCCATCAGGCTGTAACTGGAGGTCTGTATATGTGATAATCTCCATAATCACAAATTTAGTAACAGTTTCGTGGAGTGCCGGTACACATGTTTTCCATATTGACAAGACTGTGTGCTGGACGACTGGGTTTCATTTCCCGGTAAGGTCAAGGCTTTTGCTGGCCTTACCACTGCGTCAAGATAGGAACCCTACCTCCCTTGCAGTGGGTACCGGCAGGTTCTTCCCGGGGGCTAAATCGTTTGCGGCATGAAACTTACTACTGATCTCTACCCAGTGCCATGATTATGAATGTGTGGAGTTACATCTCCCCACCCACATATGTCTTTTTGTGTAATTAAAGATCTACGTTACTTTTACGGTTGTTTTGAATATTTATCGTCTTAAAAATGTTTTTTCACAATTGTTATCTTCAGAATACCAAACAATTACAAACATATATTTGTCTCATAGTAGCACAGCTGCGTGTATGTAACGTTGGTGGAGACATGTCAAAGAACCTTATAAATTTCTAATCAACGGGCTGTCGAATTCAAACATTACATCACAAATTTTACATATTCCAAGCCAAGCACGTATTCACTAGAACAGCAAAACAACAGACCAACACGTGCACACGTACTTTTATTGCTTGTAGAGGAGTTCACTTTATAAACCCAACATGTTTCGATACGCCCACGGTACCATAATCAGGAGTAATGATTAAAATATAAACACCAACAATAAACATCTGAAGGTCCCACGGTGTCTGGTTCAAATAGTTCCACTTGTGGCACAACCAGACACCGCGGGACCTTAGGATGTTTATCCCTTTGACGACGAAGCGTATCTGTTTTATATAAGGACTCAGTGCGTACCGCGCTGTAAACACTCTATACTTCGGTTATAAAAACCAATCTGTTAATGTTTTATAAGGCAAAAGTTGCTGTTTGTTCTGAGATCCGTAATAAACGCAATGTGGGCACCAAGTAGAATTTTTTAATGTTAAACCCGGTGGTACGTAAAGTTACCGCTAGGCTTTAAAAGGTTATTGTTGGTGTTTATATTTTAATCATCACCCCTGATTATGGTACCGTGGCCGTATCGAAACATGTTGGGTTTATAAAGCGAACTTCTCTACAAGCAATAAAAGTACGTGTGCACGTGTTGGTCTGTTGTTTTGCTATTCTATTGCATCGCTAAATAAGGAATTAAGTTTTACCTTGGGAAAGGGACTTTGAATGCATCAATACAGACTCATCCAAATACGTCAAGTGATTTTATTGTAATTATTTCTCTGCCACGTGTTTCGATCCTAATACCATTACGGAGGGAGCATTAGAAAATGTGCTGTTGCCATTGATGTTTGCAGTTTAGAATCATGTATATTAAATGTCACATATTAAGTACACATTCATTAACCTGTGTATTAAAGCCTAGCAGGTACTTTACGTACCACCAGGTCTGACATATAAAAATTCGACATGGTTTTCACATTGCTTTTGTGTGTTTTGTACGGATTTCAGAACAAACAGCGAGTTTTACCTTATACATCATTAACTGATTGGTTTTTATAACCGAGGTGGAAAGTGTTTACAGCGCGGTACGCACTGAGTCCTTATATAAAACAGACACGTTTCGCCTTTAAAGGGTTAAGATAAGTTCTTTGGCAGATATGATTATTTTTCCATATAAAATTTGACACGTATGTCTCCCTTTGAAAACTGTATAGACTATATGTGTGTCAGATTTTGCACTGAGACCTTAACGTTTAGAACCGTTCGCTGGCGAATCTTAACAAATATATACTTACTTGGCGTTTACATCTAAATGACGGCAGATAGTTGTGTGAAATGTAATAGCTATGGCTTTAAAATGTAAATTTCAAAAGCGCGCGCGTGTGCATGTGTGTGTGTGTGTGTGTGTGTGTGTGTGTGTGTGTGTGTGTGTGTTGTAGTGACCCTTTGGTAATGGTCTAAAAGATGTGTCGGACAGAAGTAAACATGATAAGATAATTTCGTATTGTATTTGGTTGGTTTGATATCGATTAATTCATGTAGTAGAGTCATCTGATGTACAGCCTGGAAAGAAACAGATGACAGCGGTGCAACGATGATTAATTGTCGGCTATGTTACAGCTTCAGGCGTGCAAACTGGTATGAAATGAGACAGTTTTGATGAGAAACTAAGTGTTAAGTTTAGCAAAGTGTAATGTGCCTTTATTGCCTTTTGTATAATTTCTGTTATTATTCGTATTATATTTAAATATAAGCAGAAAATATATAAAAGCCTTTAAGCTGTTTGTTCATTCGTATAACAAGCAAGTCCGAGCCAGTATAAGCGGCACTTACAGCGAATTCCTGCAGTTTAGCCGCACCGTCGCATTAAACGTGCCCACAGCAGGGCTGTAAATAGAATGTTAATAAGGTATTTCAAGACAGCCATGATGATTTAGCTCATGTCTCTCGGATTTTACGTTAGGAATCACGAGAATTGCCACCTTTCCATGGAGCCTGAACCCGATGCATTACAGCCCCCTCTCAACAGATTTTTCTCCGTTCCCTAGGGGCTTTAAACATCGACTTACTCTCTTGAGGCGTACAAAGTTCCCGGAACACTTCGCTGCACATGATGTCAGAAATTAAATTGTTATGGTTAGTAACTGGAGCTGAGGTATTTAATATAAGGAGAAAGAAATACGTAAAGAAGTTGCATATATATACGAAATTATTAGCAACATAATGACAAAGTTTACCTTGTGTTAACCTCCTGATTAGGCAGCTTGTAATCACGTGACTGTAACATTACGAAGAAGAAAAGTAGTAGTGGTAGTGGTGATGGCGGTTGCGGCGGTGGTAGTAGTAGTAGTAGTAGTAGTAGTAGTAGTAGTAGTAGTAGTAGTGGTGGTGGTGGTGGTGGTGGTGGTGGTGGTGGTAGCAGCAGCAGCACCAGCAGCAGCAGTGGCATTAGTAGTAGTAGTAGTAGTAGTAGTGTAAGGTACATAAACATTGCAGAATTAACTGTAAGAAGTAATGGGATCGACCCTTGTCTCAAATTCTTAACTGGCGACCTAAAAAAGAGACTGGATACGTTTCTACGACACTGTAGCAGCAGCAGTGATCCAGGATGAGTACACTACTAAATGGAACACGTGTCGGTGATAGTTATGATAATGATGATGACGACGACGTCGGTAACCAAGATATACTGAAGGCTGTGATACCGTGGCAAATGATCTGAGTAACATATTTGCTTCAAGTTGTTTGGCATTATTGTATGTGCCTTGGCTGCTAAAAACTTTCAGTTGTGTAAACGACGGACGGACTGACACATTTCTGAACACAAACCCGAAAATATTGATCAAAATACCTTTGACTGTTATCACTTTGTTGATTCCCTTAAAGTATTACAACACGAGAATTATTTTAAGGCGCGCTGTCCCTGTGCTCTTTTTAATTTAGTGGAACTTTTGTAATTACAAAAGGAAGTAAGTTTGAGATAATTTATTAAAGTACTTTCACTTTTTAAAACTCCACGGCTGCTTTATGAGCAAGAAAGTCTCCTCCAGGGTATTAGAGGACTAAATTGTGACCGTGTACAGTTGGCTGTAAAACATGTCCATACCAATAACTACGGACTGTCGCAGTAATAAAAGAAGTACTTCAGGCAATCTGGGGGCCGCGTTGGCGCAGTTGGTTGAGGCACTGCGCTACAAACCGGAAGGGCGCGGGTTCGATTCCCGATGGTGTCATTGGAATTTTTCATTGACATAATCCTTCCGGCCGCACTATGGCCCTGGGGTCGACTCAGCCTCTAACAGAAATGAGTACCAGGAATATTTCCTGGGGGGTAAAGGCGGCCGGTGCGTAGGGCTGACAACCTTACTATCTTCAAGTGCCGATTGTCTAGAAATCTGGAAGCCTCAACCTCCTGGAACCCTAAGGGCCTGTCCAGGCCTGTAAAGGGATTGGTTTTTTACTTCAGGGAATCCAACGATTTTGTGCTGTTTAGCGACTACAGTATCTGTGTTCTGTGCGTTACATGTGCTTAAGTCTATGATAACTAGCTTTAAATTCAATAACAACACGGTACAGCTGTTTACAGGGCTTCTGATTTTCGAAATTTATTATGACAAAACTAACATGAATGTGGTGAGAAGTAAGTTGCGTGCTCGTTTTAAAAAAATGTTCTTTTACGGAAACACTGTCGTTTCTTCTGTTTGTGAGGCTGATAATTATCTAAATGTTGTGAGGCTGATAATCAGTTATCCAAATATTGTCTCAACTTGAGGAAGCGTTTAGTGTTTTGTCCGTGTCGCTGAACTAGGTATGTGTCAAATCGTCAGTTCCACAGGAAGGGATGAAACAACCCTTCGAGCATCCTTTCGTCACAGACGCCGATTTCATATGCAAGGAGAGAAGAAGAGCCACTCCTTAATCGCAGGTGATGGCCACCCCGTTCACCCAGTCTTGCTCCATTCCCTTCTTTTGCATTATGTGAACCATTACGCTTATGTTTCACCATTGTTAGAGACTCTGATATATATTCAAGTAGATGTGATGACAGTTCCTGTAATGAATTCATTGTGATACTGACGAAAATTCTGGTAACAGACTGATTGCTATTTGGATGGGCGTAGAGTTACAAAAGGAGTAGTTCGAAAAATTACACGCATATTTTATATTTGCCTCTTAAATACGTATGTCTTATGCTTCGTCGCATCTGTGTTATTCTTTTCTTGGGTAATTTTGAAAAACACGTTTCTTCTGACTTACCTATTGGCTAATAAGAAAAATGAAAGGAAATACATTTTACATTTGGCTGTTGAGTATACCTCTAACTCGTTATCTTACCTTTTTTCAATCCTTTCTTGAATACGCTTTGACAAACAGATCTCCATCTGACCTTCTGCCTAGCATAAACACAGTGACAAGATATGAACAGTGTGTGTCGGGTGAACTTTAGTCAGTTGAAATATCTGTTGTTAATAACATTGTCTGTATGATTGAAATACCTGGAAATTTTATTTATTTTATGCTTCGTTATACCTTAGGTAATGAACAATACTATCCGACTGGAATGTACTAATTCCCGGTCCTGTAGTGGAGGGCAAAAGAAAGTAAGTTCGCATACCTGAAGCAAGGTCATGTGTCTGTGTAAACCCTTTAAAGCCCATTGGTTTGTAAATACTCATATAACGAAATTTTAACACTAAGAACTCTGTGCTTCTTCCACACACAGTGTCCGTATATTCCCTATGATTTGTACAATGAACAACGATTTTCTCCCTGTGCGGCATTCACCGGATAGCCTTTTGTAATAGAAGCACGCTGTGTAGTTATGTATAATGTAGATTGATCTTAGTCTTTAGAAATTAAACATTTTAATATTTTATCAGTCCCTGCATGCAAGCCTCTTTTCAGCTTCCATAAAAGCTGAACGTTTTTAAATCACCCTGTACAATTCCAGTTCTGGCAGTTATAATGCAGTAATTGTATGGAATTTTGATAATCGTCTTCCAAACTCTGCCTTGCTTTTTAATTAACAGTACAGACATGTGATCTCACCGGACTGTAATGACAAGTAAAGCCTAGGTACGCTCACAGAGTCCAAGCGTTTGGGAATTCAGTCTTAGCAATAAGCAGTGAACTCTGAAATAACAAAAAAGAAAACAAATAAAGCCATGAAGGTATTTTTAAGTGAATAAAATTATAACTTTAACACGCTCAGTGACACCAGTAATTCGTATGTCATACACAACAAATATTTTATGTAACAACTCGCATTAGTCTTCACCCAGACCGTTTCGCGTGACGGCAGGCAACGAAACGCTCGCCGTTATTGCAGTTTGTCTCCATTGGGGTCCACGGGTTAAAATCAACGTACTGCAGCTGATGTTCGGTTTTTACTTACCATACTTCAATGTGGTGATGGAAATGTGTTCGTTAAGGCTGGAAAGTGGACGTCACATGCGAACAAACACGTTGTCCTTTCCACATCGGAGTTTTATAAGCTAAGTGGGGCTACGGGAAGTGACAAGCCACGGTTGTCAGATACAGTAATGTCCTTTTGTTCCTGTATAAACAAGTAACTTTACAGTTGTGTAGGTGTGACTTAAAGAACGTGTACCTTGATAGTAACTTTTTCCAACGGGATTGTCGTATAATCACTTAACAATCTAGTTTCTACCTAACAGTAAACACTAATGAAATAACCGCTGTTTATACTAAGAGTAGTACAAAACACATAAATACACTTCAGTAGCAAAATGCAGAGGTTAAAGCAGTGGTAAATATAGCAACAGTTGGGGTTCGGAGGTTGGACGGTGGGAACAATCGATGTCCGAAACGTCCCTAAGTTTGTTCTTAATGTCTAAACCAAATTGGCTGTGGACTGGAAAGCATTCGCTGTTTTAAAGGGAAAGATGCAAGTACTTCCGCTAAAAGCCTAGCGGTAACTTTGCATACTACCAGGCTTAACATTAAAAAGTTCTACGTGGTGCCCACATTGCGTTTATGTGTTTTGTACGGATCTCAGAACAAACAGCAAATTTTGCCTTATAAAACATTAAGAGACTGGTTTTTATACCCGAAGTGGAGAGTGTTTACAGCGCGGTACGCACTGAGTCCTTATATAAAACAGATACGCTTCGTCTTTGAAGGGTTAACAAGACTCGATGGATCTCTGGCGCGGAGGCGGTGATCCTATAGGTCAGTTGTCCCTTCATTTTGTTGTTCTGCAGACTCAGAATTTTGCCCGTCCAGGGCTCGCTGTGAATTCCCCCTACTGGGCGAGGACAGTAACCCGCATTGCTGGGCCCACGCCGCAGCTCCCCGGGCTCAGGGGTCGGCTGCCCCCACCGCGCCACTCACTCCTGTAGGAAATCGATTGTACTGACGTCACATGCATGGTGCTGCCTCCCGTGTGCAACAAGCCACAAGTCTGCGCTGTCTAATTAGACTTGGCCACAAGGAAAAGAAACAGGAAAAACAGAGAAATTTGGCCCTGTCCGTTGTTTGTGGGTAGAACAAAGGCTGCTGCTGGGTCCTCAACTCTAATACACGATTTGAATTCGGAATGTTCACGTGATATTCCTATGTGTAGGGCTCTTTACCATTTCTCGCGGTATTCTGAGGCGCTCTTAAAGGCATTTTAACTAACTAACTAACTCCATGGAGCAGAGGCATTATTGAGAAGCTAAAAGTTTCTCAGCTAGTCAAGAAATTCCCTGAATTTTATGGACCCCAAAAGTTCATTACCGCATTCACAAGAGCCCGCCACCTGTCACCATCCTGAGCCAGCTCAATCCAGTCCATGCCCCCCGCATCCGACTTCTTGAAGATCCATATTATCCTCCCATCTACGCCTGGGTCTCCCAAGTGGTCGCTTTCCCTCAGGTCTCCCCACCAAAACCCTGTGTGCACTTTAACCTTTTAAAGCCTAGCGGTAACTTTACGTATCACCAGATTTAACATTAAAAAATTCTACGTGGTGCCCACATTGCGTTTATGTGTTTTGTACGAATCTCAGAACAAACAGCAACTTTTGCCTTATAAAACATTAAGAGAATGTTTTTATAACCGAGATGGAGAGTGTTTACTGCGCGGTACGCACTGAGTCCTTATATAAAACAGACATACTTCGTCTTTAAAGGGTTAAAGGCAGTATAGTGTCATAAAATCTGCCCGACTGACTTGAGTATAATTCGTACAGATGCATAATGAAACGAACTGTAGTGCTTCAGTTACATATCATTTCCATAATTAAACCTTTGGCGCATTAGCTCGTTGACGGATGCAGTTAAATTCAGAGCTGATCCTACATGCCCTCTGATTCAGCTTCGCAGTATACAGTATGTTTCCTTGAGTTACAAAATCTATATTATTTACATTTCAAAATATTTACTTCGAATTTAAAGGTCACCTTATGCCACCTTCCGGGCACGCAGGTTGGAATCTAAAACGGCAGAACACATTTTTGCCTATACTAATGGCGAAATGCCTTACATTAAACATTGCACACGCTGTCTTACATAGCGTTAAATTTTCAGAGGTAGTTTTGAGGTGTGACTGGTAAAATTCCTTCTTATCACGGATTTGACAGTCAATTCAATACTTTTTTATACTCGATATTAAATAGCTGTAACTAAAATTGAATAGAGTTCATCAGTTTCGTGAATCAGGCAAACATATATATCATACGTACTGGAAAATAAAACAGGACATAAATGTTTGCTCTAGAAAAAATACACACTTACAATTTCTAACACATTGTTTCAGGCTACGAAACAGTTTTCTGTACTGTGTATTGAGAGTGACGCAAGGATTTTAGCAGTTCAAAATCTGCAGAAACAATAATTCTTAATTACTATGCCTTTAAAATAAGTAGTGTTGGCTACATATTTTTCTGTATAAGCTTCGCGGTGACAAAAATTAACCCTTTAAAGACGAAGCGTATCTGTTTTATATAAGGACTCAGTGCGTATCGCGCTGTAAACACTCTCCACTTCGGTTATAAAAACCAGTCTCTTAATGTTTTATAAGGCAAAAGTTTCTGTTTGTTCTGAGATCCGTACAAAACACATAAACGCAATGTGGACACCACGTAGAATTTTTTAATGTTAAACGTGGTGGTATGTAAAGTTACCGCTAGACTTTAAAATGTTAAAATACCAAGAAGGAGTGAAGATTAGTCAAACCTTTCTCGATGGCTGCATACGTCTTATAGGCCACAGGTTGCTAACATCCGCCATCGTCTGTCGGCAAATACGTAAAAAAGTTCTATGTATGTTTACACACGTTGGAATGCTAGTACTGGAAAAGAACAAATAAGATAAAATGACTTCCACTTCCTTTCAAGTCAAGGTTTCGTTTTATTTCTGTCAGAGTTCAGTGGTTGTTATTGGTTAAAAGCAAGAAAGCAAAGAGAACAGTGAAAATAAAGCCATAATTTACTCCCTGAAGTTCTCGCATATAGACCACAGATTTACGGCCGTATAAAATTCGTCCGAATGTACAGGCCTACACATTCTTCAGAACAAACAGTTTCAGCTTTCGCTGTGCATTCAGTATTGAACAAGCAGACGTAGACATTGGAGATGTACGAATAGCTGTTTCATCAGTAAAATATGTGTAAAGTGTCGGTAAGTGTAAAGTCCGGATGTTCGTTTCAGGCCCTTAGCCAGGTGGGTGCAAGTGGGTGCACTGCAGTGCACCCACTACAAATCTGAACACACCCGCTAGGGTTGCAAAATATCAAATACAAACACGCTGATCAGCCCTCTAAGAAACATGCGACACCCTACCGCATCCAAGTGTTGCCTCTGTTGAACCACCATAATTGGAAACACCTCGTTTTCGAAAACGTTTGTTTGTGCGACGTGTTTTGTTCACTGTTATAGAGCGCATTATGTAATAAAAGTGTTGATTTTTTGATGATTAGAAAGGCGCTTTTTATGCTTACGCCTACGTGATATGTTTTCACAGTACATTATAAAATAGCATTACATGCGTATATAAACGTGTGTACGTATGTCCACCCGCCCTGGAAACCGCTACACCCAGTGCCTTCGTGATCTGGCTACGGACCTGCTTCGTTCACAGATAAAGGTCAGGTGTACAATGGCATCTTCAGCAGTTGTTTACAGTAGTTCTTCCTTAACCTAGGAAAGTCTTCCAATATAGTCTCACTACCAGCCAAATTAGAAGATATGTGTAAACAGTGAAGAAATATAACTCGTCTTAGAAGAAATTGATAAAATTATATTTCATGCAATAATTTGATTGTGCATTAATACCAAAATTCGTTTTGTGATTAGATGTAAACTTTCATATCTTCCTTTAATACTCATATGAAAATATTCCATACAGGTTAAAGCGAAATATTATCCTCCGCACTAGCTGATGCTTGTGTGCACAAAATGCCTTTCTAACCATTTATGGAGAAGCTAAGTTAACATCTTCCCTCATTAAAAAGTTCACAACATGCGTGTACGAGTGTTTTGTGCACAAAACTCTCCGACTTTCAGGAATTTTGCTTCCTTGCCGGGCGAAATAAAATATCTTCATTAATGAATTGCTTGATTGTTTGATCATATAGGTTCAAGTACCGCATGGGTTCTTAAGTGGCCTATTCGAGCAAAGGTAGAACCACCTCTATGGTTCAGGATCTCAGTTGAAATACCTATAAACACTCACCTGGTTAAGAATTGTGCATGATTGAACCCTGAGGTTTGTTCCTGTGTTCATACAAACCTGTCACTAGAGTATTCAGTTCTTTACAGTGCAGCCCTTCGCATCCAGTTTTCCTAAGACTGAGTTCAATATTTTCTCCTATACACTGGTGACCTTCTCTGTAGGTTTGCGGACTAAAATTATATTCATCATCCTCAGTCTGATCCTTGATTTAGTCGCCCTAATGTCAACTGAAAGGACATTTATGAAATGCCAGGGAAGATTCTTCGCTTACTTGCAATGTCCATGTTTTATGGTTTTTTAAGTAAACAGTGGAGGCGGTTGAGTCTGCTGTTTGCTGCATGTTCGCCTTTAGTTCAGCTGTTAAAATTATGCCCAGATAATGGCCTGCTCCTGGTCACTGAGGCTAATGAACATTAATTTAATATGTACCATGTCCGTGCACTGTATTATACGAAACAATAACACCAGCTAATGCACCAAAAATGTATATAATTTTATTCTTAAAAGTCTCCTACATGTTTCGGCCCTGCTGGGCCATCTTCAGGGAGAATAATATTGATACACTGGGGTTGCGTTTGTATACTTAAGTGTGAATGTGCCCTAGGTTTCATCCTCCGTTTGAGAGGTCGCGTACGCGACACCTCTCAAACGGAGGATGAAGCCCAGGGCACAATCGCACACCTCTCAAACGGAGGATGAAGCCCATGGCACATTTGCACACCTCTCAAACGGAGGATGAAGCCCATGGCACATTTGCACACCTCTCAAACGGAGGATGAAGCCCATGGCACAATCGCACACCTCTCAAACGGAGGATGAAGCCCGTGGCACATTCGCACACCTCTCAAACGGAGGATGAAACCCAGGGTACATGCGCACTTAACTATATAAACGCAACCATAGTGTATAGTATTCTCCCTGAAGATGGCCCAGCAGGGCCGAAACATGTAGGAGGCTTTTAAGAATAAAATTATATATATTTTTTGGTGCATTAGTTGGTGTTATTATTTTGCTAATGAACATCGTTTGAAAACGATACTATGAGAATGAAATGGTGCTTTTCTTTATTATCATTTATTTCATTTATTCCCTCTTCTTTTTCTACAGCCATGCTTTCCACCTTTCTTCTGTCAGCCTAATTGCTTAATTTATTATTTCTTTTGCCTCCCTTCTGTGTTTGTTCCTTCATTTCAGGAAGTGGCTGTTCGATTGTTACGTTTCGCAAACACGATGTGTGATACAATTAAAAATGAGGTGAATATATGAAAACTATTTATATATGTTGGTGTTAATGAATATTCAGCCGTTCATAACTGTTTGTGAAAGCATTTTTGCGTCTCTTGAAAACATTTCGTTCCAATAATTAGGCTATATTTTGTCAGTAAAATGATAAGCAACAAAGGCATATAATTCAGTACCACTTCATAAGTAAAACAGCTAGTCTGCGGCTATTGTTAAATTTGTAGTTTTACTCTACAAAACCCCTCCCTTGTCCTCCGGTTCTCATTTTTGTGCGACCATCTAAAAAACGAATAAAGAAAATGCGCATGGAACAATAAGGGCATTTCCACAAGGTTGCTTCTTTGAAAACAATTCTAAGCTTTATTCCCAACGCTTCCGTCATTTTCTATGCGTATTTTTATATCTCTTTCCTTCTTAGTCTCTTTTTACATTCTCGTTCTGTTCTTCTCTTTCGTTCGTCATCGTGCGAAACTTGGATTAAAAAGTTGGTTCTTCATTCATTTCCACAAGATGAAGGAGGAAGGAAGGCGTAGTGGCAAGGCAGCGAGCAGCAACTTCGTTCTTAATTATCTTTCGTCTAGCTGTGATGATGCAAACGCCTGAGGCACATTTCATAGGGTGCAACAGTCGCTATCAAAAGCACAGAAACACAGACTAACAACACTGGGTCCAACTAACCATTATTAGTCGTGCACGTCTACTTTGCATTTTGGATACTCGGATTCAGATATTTTGTTCAAGGAAAGGGTTTATTCCCACAAAACGTGGAAGAGTGCTTTAATCAAAATAACTGTTTCCCTTGCTCTATTCACTTCACAGGTTATTACTGTTATGTACTACTGGCGTAATTTATACACAACTCTACATAACGATTGTTGCCGTTAATGGTTAGGTATGCTGGCTTGTAGTCCTCAGTTTCTCGAAGCAGGTGTTGGTATAGTGCCTTAAATGGACTACGACACCTTTCTTCAAATTCCAGATTAACCGTTCAGAGTCAGTGTGCCATTCGAAAGCATAAATCATTAATTCTAAAAGGTTCTGACGATGGTGTATAACATTGTGTGGTGATGGTTTTATGGACTTTATCCATGTCCGAAGAGTAAAATATTAAAAATTAAAAAATTAAAATCACGTCGTTTCGGAAGCTGGCTCTGCTTCCTTCCTCAGGTGAATGGAGTAGGTGTCCTTTTCTTCTCCCCCTCCATTCACCTGAAGACGGAAGCAGAGCCAGCTTCCGAAACGTGATTTTAATTTTTTAATTTTTGATATTTTACTCTTCGGACGATGGATGAAGTCCATAAAACCACCACCACACGAGCATACATCATGTGTAACTGAGAAGGCTCTTTTAAGTAAACAGACGCTGTCTTACGCAGTGTTCTCTGTCAATGCAGGCGAAAATTCGCTTGCAACCATAAAGATAAATAGTATTATTTCTCAGGTAAGAATATGCTCCCTCACTGAGTAAAGTTCGCCCTAGACTAGGCAGTGAAGTCCCAGAGTGGTAGTTGAGGTATAGGTCTAATCTAACTTCGGTGCTAGATGGGGTGGGTAGTTAACGCCACGCCCCGGCCGCTTTACCCCCGGAAAAGAGACCCGGTACTCATTGTAAAGGAGGCTTCATAGGCCTCATAGGTCCGTCTAGACGGGTGCGGAAAGTTTCGCCGCCATCGGGATTCGATCCCGGTGGGGCACGTAGCGACTCGTTATACCGACTACGCTGCCCCGGCCCTTGCTGATTGGTGACGAAAAGTGTGTAGTTTGTTCTAAACACTGTAATATTAAGTTGCATTAAGCCATCTTTGTCTGTATGACTGGCTGCATTTGGGTAAAAGTGCATCGCTTTGACGTGGTTAGTGACCCCAGTTTTGGAAACCTATAAAGTAGACCCTGTATAGCGCAATACTAGTAGACAGTTTATACTCTACTGCTTTCTGGGATTCGTAGTTGAATGTTAAACATTCCTAGTTGAAAACCACCAAATGTCACCTCGTAATAAGTGCCTTCATCCTCTACAAATATATGCTTTTTACACAAAACTAGATTCTTCGTGCCTTCGATAGAAAACAAGCAAATTATTTGCACGTGCACTCCCCCTTTTATGATGATAATACATAAACCACTGCAGAGACCCTGCTTTACACCTGGTAATCCGCAGACTATAAAGATGTTTTGAAATTTTGTAAAGAATATTTGGGTGTTTTTAAGAGAGTAGTGGTAAGTGACGTGTAAATAGGGAAGCTTACAAACTCGGTCTACGCCGCGCAGGGTGCATAATAACGAAGAAAGCTTTTCAACAAGAAGAGCTACGTACCTTAGCTTCTCGTTCAGCTTCAGTTTTATTACACTTGTCCATTAAAATGACTGTAATATCTCCAATCTCTTATATTTCTTCTCGATGTTTACTGCTGATTTACGTTTTGAGCAAGAACAACGAAACTGAAGATGCCTCCATAGTGTTTTGTATAGTAGAGAAAAGATACCAGATTTTTTATAAACACAATCTCGTTAACATTACCAGCCGGAACAGCAAATATAGATGTGCATATCGTGTGTGAATGTTGTGTACCTAATGTAAATATATTTTGATTACCATTATTAACATAATTATTTGCAGAAGGGTTCAGTGTAAGATTTTTGTGTGACGGACGTAAACGTTTGTCACTTTGATAAAGTTTGAGGATTAGCCAGTTAGCCCCCCCCCCCTTTTTTTTAATAAATTTCAGAACGTTCTAACTCCATCAATGACAGCTGGGTGACGGTTCCCTGTAAAGCGAATATATGTGGGTATTTTATGTGCCTCAATCAGAGCTATGTGGAATTTTCTAAGTAAATATCTGTTGCAAAGCCGATAAAATATTGCACTCTTCCGTAACGAGAGAATTCCATTTAATAAATGTAAACATTTCCATTCTGAGGTCCTCGGCTTTTGGTACCGTACAGTCTGTGAAGTAGATTCGAACAACGTTTCGGAGGCATAAGCTGCCTTCTTCTTCAGTCCTGAAGAAAGAGGTCATACATTCTTTCGAAACGTTGGCATTCATCTACATTAATACACCGTGTTAGAGTGCGGAAAACTGCACTCAATCTGAACACCCACCGTCGTGAAAACCTCAAGTCTTGTAGCCTGTATCATGAGAACGTATTTATTTTAAATCGTGTTCGCTCTTCCGAGCAGCGGTTCAGAACCTTTTATATGCGTGACCCTAAAGTAGCAAGTGGTATGTGACCCGCTGCCCTACAGTGGAAACGGCACTAATCAGTGATATTTGTTATAAATGAACTAATATTAATGCCTTTTTTGAACACTACATAACATCGCCACTTATTAAAAAAATAAATGTTAGTGTTACTTGTCAAATCCATTATTTTTGGGACAATGTTAAATACATGAAACATGCTTGAAACAAAATATTTAGTCAAATAACCCATACATGTGCTGGTTAGACAAATCATTTGCTTCTAAATAAAAACTTGTGAAATACTGAACATATGGAACGTTACGTAAAATGGACAGAATAATAATGTCAAAAGTTTAGTGAATGAAATTTTAATACATGTGCCATTTATTTTAAATAAAGTTGATTACATTACTAACATTGAAGTTAACGCAAAAATTAAAATGGAATGAATTTGCAATGTAGTGGACATACGGATACTTCGCAAAAAATTTGAACTGAAACTTTTCCATAAAACCCTCTCGCGTCCCGACATCAGACCCCCGGCAACGCTCATTTGGGTCGCGACCTCAGGTTGGGAACCACTGCTTTAGAGAGCAGTGGTAATTGCACGTAACACCTGTTTTAACAATGCACACTTTGCATTTTATCTGCGGATGGGGCTTATATATTTCATATGATTATCATAATAAAAAAGATTGGTTCCCTAAATAACATTAACCGTTTGATGTTCGTAATTGAGACTGATTTCTGTCAGGTAGGGACTCCAACACTTTTATAAACTTCTTACTTGAGAAGATTAAATAAAATTCCACCTCACTCCCTAACATTTTGCGATGTAAGTCTGTCATATAAGCTCAGCTTTCAATTTCAGATTTGTATGTTTTATAACTGCTTTACAAAGCAGGCACACATATATTTAAGTTTTTCCAAGACGCATGCATGACAACCTGCGCGTGTTTTCAAATCTTCGAATTCTATCCCTATGGCATGCAGCGCTTTTTTCGAAGAGCACGTAAACTGCATAGGTAATGATCTTTGTATACACCTACATGTACGAAATTTAAGGCTGTATTTTTTGTTTTCAATATACGAGATGAGACGGCTTAACGCCGTTAAGGCGAGTGGAAGCGACAAAAATCTGAAGGCGAATGTGTAGCATTGCTGCTGGCATAAGCCTGCCCGAAGCAACGGGCCAGAATGTCGCGTTGCTTTATCATGTTTACTCAAATATTCTGCGTTAACCCATAGGTTAAACAGTCGAATTCTAACTACTCCACACCCTAAACACATTGATTCAAAGTTATCAGCGCTTTATACAAATAGAACTCTGCTATAAGATGGATATTTCGGAAAGGTATAAGCAGAAAGGGAACAGTGCAGGTAATGACGGCAGATGACATTCTGGCAACGAGTATTGACTGTGTACAAAGAATATTGTAAGAAACCGGAACTGCATTTACGGAGAACCGAAATCTGGGAAATACTTGCTACTCCTTTTTCAGGATATTAATCTTCCTTGTACCATTACAAAAATATAAAATTATAAAATATGCCAACTGTAAGTTCGTCTGTTTTTATGTCGGTGTGGAACTTGGTCGCTGATACCAAGAGACGACCATAGGTTGTTCGTATTTAGCAGTAGGATATTTATAAGAACATTTGGGCCTAAGACACAAGAAATAACTGAAAAGTGAAGACAGTTTTATATTAACATGTGAAAAGTCCGCTAACACGTTCGCTCTTATTTCCCACAAATGTTAAATTCGTGGGGAACTTCAAGAAAAATATGTGAAATGTAAGCGTTTTAAGTGTGTCTTTCCACGTATAACACAACATATTATAAGTTTCCTCTATAGCTTAGCAGAAAATTACCATCAATCTCAAATGCTTTCACAGATTTCTTTTGTTTTTAGCGTGTGATGACGTGGAGTGTAATGATTAGATTGTTGGTCGTTTCATCGGCCACTAAAGCACTGCCGCACTTTCGCAGCTATCTCGTAGCAAGTGATAGGCCTGTATCATATTTGTTGTTACCTCTTAAACAACGGGATATTATCATAGATGTACGTAGGACTTCACGAAATTTTTGTTTTTGTCCGATTTTAACCAAAAATGGAATTTATAAGTTCTAATCACAAATTACTTTAACAATTTTAAGAAAATGCGTCCTGTGGCAGACTAGTTGTTTCTTGTGGAAAGACGGACGGACGGACGGACGGACGGATGGTCAGGCATGACGACGGTAATAGTCAGTTTTCCCAAGTTGCTTTGCGAAAGCGCTTCATGTTTTGAATCCCATGTTATTACGCTGATCGACTAAAAGGCGAGGTAATAAACGAGGCATGTAGCAGCAATGGGTGATATTCAACGTCCGTACAAAATTCTTGTCCGAGAAGCTATCAAGATGCAGAACTTCTCGAGAAGCCTCTGTGTATAGGAGGACATAACGATAAATGTATTTTAAGATAATATTTCGCGAGGATGTGCTCAGGATTAGTTCCATAAAAGATGGTTATTTCTTCAATAGCTAAACGACTATAAGCTTCTCAGCAAGGGTTTATATCCCACGGATTGCTTTGTTTGATTAATCAGATGGTTAGATGGTTGGATCGGTAGGTCGGTAGGGGCTACGATGTGACTAGCAACCCCAATGTACAGAAGTCTGTGTTGAGATCCGCGCTCTTCTGGCGTATAACACAGCGTCGAGCGGTAATCCTTTACCGACGTTTCGGGACAACGTATCGGTCCCATCTTCAAGCGTCAAGAAGTCCAAGAAGAGTAGAAAGCCGGCAACCCAACCAACCAAAGAGCTAACTAAGGGCGGAGACTTGCGCGAAGCGCAAGTTAGATTAGCCATTCTTGCGTTTTAACGCATCGCTGGGCTCTGTAACAGACACGTCACTCTATAACGGGGATTTTGCTTACGCTAACCGTTTAGAGTCCTGGTTTACAGCCGGGACTAGTTACGCTAAAGACTACGGCTCTGGGAGCACACAGTCTTCCTAATTGAGGGGGGAATACTTTGCCTGGGAATTGAACCCGGGGTGGCATATTCGCGTACTGTATTCGAGCGACTACAAGTGGGCACTTTGGGGAAGCCGCGGTGCCCGGGCGGGGGGAGGGGGGATGCGGGCCGTTCCCCGAATTTATAATTACACCCTGGCATTTGCCTTACAACTGAGGAAAATCACGGTAAAACCTTGGTGAGGGTGGTAGAAAGCCGACAAGAGAAACACGCAGTTTATGTAGGGAGAGGCGTGGGCAGGGACAGCCAATGGTGATGCACCCGCATGGGAGAAGATAGGGTCTCAACCTGAAGTTCAGGTGCGAGAGGCAAAACGGCCCTTGGCAGTAAAGTGCACCCCGGTGCCGGAAGGTGAAAGAGTGGGAAATTGGAATAATGTGGAACAAGGAAGTAAATATACATGGCGAGAGAGAGATATGGAAATACAGGCAAGACGGAGGGGCAGGGAAGGAGCCAGAGGAAAGGGAGAAAAATTGAGGAGGAAGGGGAGACCGGAGTCCAGCAGGAGCTTCGACGTAAAGCGGCACTGGAGTATGGAACTGTGCCGGCTTTCTACTCTTCTTGGACCTCTTGACTCTTGAAGATGGGACCGATATGCTGCCCCGAAACGTCGGTAAATAATTACCACTCGACGCTGCGTTATACCCCAGAAGAGCGCAGATCTCATCAGCATCGCGGCTGAAGCCTGAAATCACAGAAGTCTGTGTTGATGTCTGTAAAGGTTTTACGGAAATTTTTATCTCTATACAAAAGAACATGCGTTTAGTGCCAGCAGAATTCATATAAAAAGTACACATTCAAACACGGGGAGTTGTTAATATTTATGATTCTATGACGGAAGACGCTAAACGACGATATGTAACGTCACCAGAGGACATCAACAGTTACACACTCTTTTCAATAAAAGAACTGATCCCAAATCCGCCTCAAAGTTTTGTTTTTGTAACTGACAACGTGCCTCATTACAATACATAATGAAACTTCCCATCAACAGCAAACCTTAGCGGAGCTTCTATGAAAGTCTCACTACTGAAGAATGGAATATTTTGTGGCACCATGCTTGAAACACAACATGATCCGGAAATATTGAACAAATGTAAAAACATTATGTCATTAGCAAGATAATGGATGAACGTTATCACGGAATATTTAGATTTCCGGCTCACCATTTCCACCTCAGTCTGATTGTGCTTAACTTGGGCTGGTGTTAAAAGATTTCGTAGCCAACACCGATTTTCAGAAATTGGAGCAAAATCCTGGACGATAAGTGAAAAGGTATATGAAATGTGTATTATGCACAAGAAGGCGTTACTGAACACAGTCAGAAGAATAGTAATTGAAGATAGAATTTAAGAGTGCAGCGGCAGCAGTGATGAAATAACTGAAAAAGTTACCGTTTTAAGGAGCTGTTAGAGGAGTAGAGGAACTGTTGTGAATTATAACTTCAATCACCCTACGCTTTTTTAATAAATTTTAAAAGGTGAGATTTGAAACAGGGTCAATGAGAACGTTTCTTAAAATTTACATTAACATTGTTTCTCCACTTCTTGCACTTCTTGTCTACTCATGCGACCCAACAGCGCTAACCGCTCTGGACAACTCGCCGTCCGTAGGGAGAGCAATCTATGCGGTAAGCAGCTCGCTTCATGCCTTACCATTAGTTAATCCACCGGCCAAGAACTAGTGGGCCAACAGTTATATACTGTGAACTTCATCGTGTCTAACCGCGATATATAAGTCAACAAAGTGGTATTCTACTCAAAAAAGAACCAGGTTGAAATTACCGACATGTGTTTGAATTTTTTCCATCATCACTTGATATGATTCTTTCATTCTGAGCTTGTATACATTTACTTTGTGTCGAAAATAATGACGTAATTTTGGACCAAGGATGAAAGCTTTGGTGTGGCGTCGTTTGCAAATCGTGTTCGATATAATTGTCTGAATGAATGGTAATAAACTTCAGTGGACAGAAGACCTATTCAAAGTAACCAGAAAATGTGTCTCCGTGTAACGAACGTACGCGGTACATAAATTACCAATGTAGCTTGATTTGTATGTCGCATATGGCTTTTCTTTAGTCCCCTCTGTCATGTCTGATCCTTTTTGTAGAACTTTACACATCCCTACATTATTACAGTGCGGTAAACATATAATTCCGTTGCATGACACTACATGTATAAGAACCGTTCGCAGTTCAGTGCGTTTATAACAATCGAAAACATCGCCTTTTCTTTTCTGCTCTTCGTATAGGAAGCAGGTAAGAACATTTATCGTAACTACTTCGTGACCTCATGTGTTATACATTGCTCGCTTTCACTGTTTTATGTCCACGATAAAGCCTTAAAATCCAAAACCTTTACAAAATTTCACAGGAAGAGTGTGCCTTTCAGCTGTTAGCAGAAAAAATAAATATTAGCTCCTGTTTATTTCCTGCTGGTTTTGTTTAAATTGTAGAAACATTTACCAGAAACTATACAACAATACATTGCACGTTATGTCTGAGGAAGTCAACGGTCCACACTTTTCGTACTGTAGCTCTGATATTTAAAGTACATGCAAGAAATTTTCCGATAGTCTCCTGTATAGATAATAACCATGCAGTGGTACATACATATTGAATCATGAATAATATATCTTTGTATTCGGAACCGTATTGAGGCACAGTTAGGTTCTATGAAGTTACGCATCTCCGTAGCACGTATGTATTTCTATCTCGCTGCAACCAGTGAGGGCCATGGCCTCCTGTTTACAGGGTTTATAAATTTGTTTACAGACATTTAGTAGGACTGCATGGACAATCCATGGATGCAAGATCCACCCGTCTCAAGGCTCCTACCTACACGGGATAACACAAACACAGAAACGCTGCGTACATGCACGCTAGGACGGTAATTTTGAACTCACTATCCCAGTGTTCGAGTTCGCTGAGAGAGTACACATCCTCGAGGGCGCGGTTATTGCGTCCGTCATGATGATACAAAGTAACTAGTCCATGAAGATGTGTGTTATGGAGCGAGTATATAGATCACTGAAATGTCAACCGACAAATAATTTGGCCGTTTCCGTCTCTGGCTACAGTTTCCATAGGTGAAGCTACTAGAGTCAACCCCGATTATAAAAGACCTCGGTTATAACGGATCGTTTGTCCATTCCCTGGCCGTTTCCCTATCCTTTATCATTGTAACCACCTCGGTTACACCGGTCTCTTGTATATCGGATCTTCGGTCACATCGGATTTCTCCGACATTCCCCAACAGTTGATTTTCTTGGGCTATACCGTTTTTGGCAAAATAATGGACAGTGCACAACGGTTACAGTGTGTTCGAGCGCAGGGTGCTCACTGGTCAGAGCAACATGAAGACTGCAAATGTAATTTGATAGCATTTTGTACCCGGAGACGCCGTGGAGACTTGTAAATTTTGCAGTTTGTTTGGCTTTGCTAAGGACAAGGTCAAACCGTTAGCGGTTATAATGGATAAGCCAGGGCAGTGTCTACCTGTTTCTGTTATTCATGCAGCAGGAAGAAAGTTCTGTAATTGTCATATGCGAGCACCTTTATGGCACTTGCCCTGTCATAAATCAATTACGGCTTGATTCCGGCGCATTTACTTGTAACATTTTAGGTAGCAATTTTGTGAGACTTTTACTTACCGTACGTACACAGGATTGTTCTTTTTTCCGGCAAAGTGATATGTGTCAGTACGGGCCAACCAAACAGGTGCGAATATGTAAAAAGGTAAAGCTATCCCATTACAGACCTGGACAGGCCCAGAGGTTTCCAGGAGGCAGAGACTCCCAGATTTGAAGACAGTCGGCACATGAAGGTGGCAAGCATGTCAGCCCTACGCACCGGCCACCTTTACTCCCGAGGAAGTATTCCTGGTACTGTTTATGTTAGAGGCTGAGTAGACCCCGGGGCCGCAGTGCGGCCGGAAGGATTATGTCAACGAAAAATTCCAATGACACCGTCGGGAATCGAACCCGAGGCCTTCCAGTTTGTAGCGCAGTGCCTCAACCAACTGCGCCACGCGAATACATACAGTATTTAAACATTTTGGCCTATCCTAGTGGCCGCGCGGTGTATGGCGTGGGTCTGCCGCCGTTCGCGTGCTGGGATTGTGAGTTCGTATCCAACCCGGGGCATGGATGTCTGTCTGTTGTGAGTGTTGTGTGTTGTCACATAGGGGTCTTTGCGTCGGGCTGATCACTCGTCGAGAGTAGTCCTACAAGTGTGTGGTGTGTCTGA
The DNA here is from genome assembly GCA_013340265.1 of Coptotermes formosanus. NCBI lineage: Eukaryota > Metazoa > Arthropoda > Insecta > Blattodea > Rhinotermitidae > Coptotermes > Coptotermes formosanus. The sequence continues at coordinate 1,514,915 of BLKM01000736.1, read as the reverse complement.
GTGTAATCGTGAAGCCACGATAATGAGGGGGCCCTGGCCCACGAGGGGCTATTGCGCCACGGGGGGGGGGGGGGGGATTTAAAAATTTTGAGTATGTTGTTCGGTGCAGTAGGTACGTAAAGGAGGGGAGCATCCAGGCATCTTGGTGTGTGGTGCTGCCGTCTGTTACACCAAGGGTTCACGAATGCAGTAATGTGTGTTTTTGTGTGTGCAAAATGTGGCTGTTCATGTCCATATGCAATAAAACTGAAAACAAGCGTAACTTAAGCGGGATAAATTTAAATCTTATGTTAAAAAGTAATTTAACCGAACCTCGGATATAACGGACTTCGGCTGTAACGGACATTTTTTACGCCCCTTGGGATCCCTAATAACCGAGGTAGACTGTATTGACCCACTGTTACACGTCAGACACTCGAGAAACACCTGACATCATCATTACACTGCATTTGCATGCACGTAACGTCTGTCAGCTACGGGCATATTATTTGTCTGTTTTGTTTCGAATTTTATTTAATTAATACACACAAGAAATTGTGTGTTTAGTCATACTTTACAAGTTTGATAAGTACGTATATAAATTGAAGCCTATTTTCGAAGACAAACAAAATTGTATTTGGTATTAAGTGACAGATTTCGGTATCCAGTTCATTAATGTACGAATTTTTTTCGGAATTTTTGTCTACTTTCCATATCGGATAGGAAATGTATTTGACATCCTGTGACATGGCAACATTATCGTCTTTGATTAGCCTCTTGCAAAATGGTTGAACTGCACACTAAAGGCTAAGTTGATTCATAGTCCATTCGTTATGTCATTACTGGGATAATTGTTTTCCAAGAAATCAAGAAGACTGCAGTATTTTTAGGGTAAATTTACAAATATATCTTACAAATCTTACGTATTTAGAGTGTTCCAAATTTCTTTTAACAAAGCAGCATCTTTCTTTTGGATAACACCAGCAATTAACCCTTTAAAGACGAAGCCCATCTGTTTTATATAAGGACTCAGTGCGTACCGCGCAGTAAACACTCTCCACTTCGGTTATAAAAACCAGTCTCTTAATGTTTTATAAGGCAAAAGTGGCTGTTTGTTCTGAGATCCGTACAAAACACATAAACGCAATGTGGGCATCACGTAGAACTTTTTAATGTTAAACCTGGTGGTATGTAAAGTTACCGCTAGGCTTTAAAAGGTTAAAAGAACGCAATTGCCATTACACTGTAAAGTATTGTTTATAAACTTAAGAGCGCGACGGATAGTTAAGTATTTTTCCTTGAGGTGTTTATCTCTTCATTCTGTTTCGTTCAACTTGTACAGAACTTCGAAAAGTATACATAATATTGACTCAGTGACCAATAAGAGTAGAGTATTCTAGCACAGAGACTTGCTGTTTGTAACTGAATACAGCATATCATATACGCCTACATAGACTGTGTTTGTGTATAATCATAGCTGTATGTAGAGAATATTGCGTTATGTCGCGTAGGAATAGCATATCGTACATTGTACTGCCTCTTGAGTGTCGAATATCGCAAATGTACATGCTTGCATTTATAATTGTTTCCTAGAACTAAATCGCTGTAGAGAGATATGCACCCACATTTCCTCCTTCTTTCGTATTCAAACCAAAACATCGAATATTTAGACCCATAACTTACGAATTTAAACAACCAAATCTGCGTATTTTCTCGCGAAAAAATACGGCTGGAATATTCTTTTCAGTGATGACATTATTCTACTTACGTGAGTCTCGCTGATGGACCGAAGGAGGGCTGTCACCAGCGCGGCTGCTGTCCTTATGCTATGCTAGTAGTAGGGCTTTGTGCTGACTATCGCAGTCTGGTTGTGTGCATTATGGTCTTAGTATAGGCTGTAGTGTGTTTTAAATATTTCGTTCGTTTCTTAACCGTCTTGCCACCGTTAGAGTATTCTAAAATTGTTTTGTATTTTTTTTTACCTAGGAAGGCATTGTATGAAACGTATTGAAGTGGAACGTATGAAAATTGGAATAAACTGGAAGTACTTCTCTGTGTTTTGATTGGGAGCTGCATTTAAAATTCTGATTACTTCCACTTCAAATTAATATCCTATTGCCGAAGCTGTGCATCTCTTCCGTTCTTCGATTCGCTCTTCAGTCAAAGTGTTATTTCCTAAGATCGTGTCCTATTTCTTTGTCTGTGGCGTAACAGCCCAAATCGGCCCTAGGCCGCCTCTTTGTTGTGTTTTTTAGCGCTCTCTCTCTCTCCCACACACCCCCGCGCGCGCGCGCGCGCGCGCGCGCGATATAGCGCTGCTGAACGAGTGATGAGCTCGTTACAGAGGCCACTACTTACCCAACACACAATAAACACAAGACACGATCATCCATGCCCTCAGCGGGATTCGAACCCGCGATCCCAGCAATCAAGCGGCCGCAGACCTACGCATTAGATCGCACGGCCATCGGAGTCGGCGTATCCCAATAACTTATTTTTCTTTGGAGTACGGAACTTAGAGTTTACCCAATGCCTCCTTCAGAATGATAGCCCATACGGATCTGTCTTCTGCTTTCTTCCCCTTCTTTTGACAAACATCGATTTCAGGTCGTACTCAGTACAGTCCAACCACCTTAACTTTGGTCTTCCTGATTTTCTTCTTCCATCTGATTTCCCCAAAAATACTTTCTTTACGGTCCTATCATCAGACATTCTTACCAGATGACCTTTCCATACTAGTCTTCTTACATTTATTGTTGTCACAATATTTGGTTTGCGTCCCAAAACACTGCATTAATTTTTATGTGCTACTTTATGGCAGCCTTTTAACATCATGGCAGTAATGAAGGTATGACTTTTGATATTTAAGTTTTCCAAGGCGTTGACGGCCACCGTCCAGAATGCTTGAACATGCTTCCGAAGACATTAATATGCCTACGACTTTCTTATCTACTACGTTATATTCAACAACAGACTCTATCACAAGCTATAGACCTTTTAACCCAGACACTAATATTAACAGTTTAGCCTTGGTTAGTGTGTATTTGATTGCAATGCTAATTTTTTACTTTCAATTCCAAGCATTTTCACTTCACAATGTTTGTTTAGAATTTACTCATTATGCGTATAATTTGACTTAACACTGTATTTTATAACAAAACATGAACACGTACTTAGGATTAAGATGTGTGATTAAGAATTAGTGTTTCTGGTTTTCAACTGCATGCGACTGGCGCAGGACTGATTCCATCGGCGGGCTTTCATAGACCCAATAAGTAACTTTCAGTTTCCATAAAGTGGAGAAATTTCTTGGCCATATCACTGGCTGTTAGAATCTGCAGATCGACTGAGGGCCGTTGAGTCAATTATTTGTTGGGTTCAGTATTAAGTGTGAGTTTTTGACTTGATTGCGTATTGTAATGTGTCTTTAAATGTCGCGCTGTGTTGTAATCCTACATTATTGTAGCTCATTATGTAGCTTCTGACCGACGCCAGTGGCCGCGCGGTCTAAGGCGTAGGTCTGCGGCCGAGCGCTTACTGGGGTCATGGGTTCGAATCCCACCGGGGGCTTGGATGTTTGTTTCTTGTGAGTGTTTGTGTTGTCAGGTAGAGAGGTCTCTGGGACGGGCTGATCCCGTGTCCAAAGGAGTCCTACTGACTGTGGTGTGTGTCTGCGTGTGATAAAGTGAAAATAAACAACCTCAACACCTACTGTGAGTAGGTAGAAGATATAAAGACTACGGAATGTAGCTTGTGGAAGTACTGCGCGTTTTCAAATCAAGAAAAGGCGCTTTCGACTAAGAATTTTTTTTTTTCCAATGACGCAACAGCCCCCAGTGGGCCAGGGCCTCCTCATTATGGAGGCTCCACGATCACACACATTTAGACACACCACACTCGGTACGACTTCTCTGGACGAGTGATCAGCCCGGCGCAGAGAACTCTACCCAATAACATACAACACTCACAAAAGACAGACGTCCGTGTCCTTGGCGGGATTCGAACCCACAATCCCAGGAAGCGAACGGCCGCAGACCCGCGCCTTAGACCGCGCGGCCACTGGAATCGGCAGACTAAGAAATACAAAGCGAAATGTTTGCAGTTTTCATAAACGAGTCGGGGCATTTTGAGGTATCTTTACATGCACGTAACAAAAGCAGTACGACTGATGGAACGCAGGGAAACCGTCTGGAGATTAGTTCTGTGACGTGAAGACCTTTACGCATAAGATATTACACTTGCCTGTGTTGTCGTAAGTACAACTTCTATAAAGACGCTATCTATAGGCTGCGATGTAGATAGAAGCCCTTTCACGGTAGGTTATCCAAAAATCCTTTTTGTTAATAGTATTATTTTTAAAATTATTATTTTTTCATTCCGGCTACGGTTTCGTCAATAAACTTGGCTGACAGTGTCAGGTTCCATGTCAAGTTGAATGCAAATGAAGGGCAGGATTGTGTGATAAAGTCTCAAATAAATTTGGGGCCACCATATTTCGTATTCTTTTTCCGAACCGCACAGACATTACTGTCGCGTGGTGCGAACTGTCGTGTACGCTACCCTGAAAGATGACGCCGTAAACGGGAATGTGTAGTTAAATGCGACGTTTCCATACTTCATTTTTTTTCTGTTCCTGTTTCCTTCTCTTGGTAGAACAAAAATTATGGACGACAATGTTTTAAAGAAAATTTCGTTTAGCAAGATTTTTGCAGAAGAAATCTTCATTTCAAATACAGTCACGTGCTAGCTCGTACACTCATTTGAAAGAAACAGTAGCTGAATTGCTGCTGAAGTGCTCAGATAGAACACAGACATCGCGGAGCCTCGTGTACCAAACGGTTTTCACTAGGAAGAGTGGTTATTATCAGGTTGCAGTTGTATTGAGCTGTCACTCAGTTTTTGCAATCCGATAGTCATGCAGCTGAGTGGAGCACTTGATAGAGATTGAGACTTCCGTCGTGTGATAAAGTACACGCTGCTAGAGCTGCCTTATTCAGGCCACGCCCTTACATCCTGCTAAATCTATTTTAATGTTACCCTTCCATCTACCTCTACGTAGATCTTCCAAGTCATGTTTTCACTTTCGGCTTAAGGTAAAGGTAAAGGTTCGCCCTATAACAGGCCCTGAGGGCCCAAGAGGGGTAGTAGAGGTATAGCTCTACCCGTTCGTGAGCCTCGGCACGAGGAGGGGATGGGGTGGCTAGCCCCACGCCCAGGCCGCTTTACCCCCGGGAAAGAGACCCAGTACCCATTGTACAGGGGGCTGGGTGGGCCCCAGGGCCGGTCTGGACGGCTGCGGAAAATATCGCGCCCACTGGGATTCCATACCTGGACCGTCCAGCCCGTAGGGAGTCGCTATATCTACTGCGCTATCCCGGCCCGCTTCACTTTCAGCTTACCGGTCAAAATTTTATATGCCTGTGTGTGCTATGTGACCCGCCTGTATCATTAGCCTATTATATCCCCTGGTAATAATATATATTGAGGAATCGGAGTTATAAAGTGCCTTATTATGTAAAGCAGTCCCATTACAGGCCTGGGCAGGCCCTGAGGGTTCCAAGAGGCTGAGGCTCCCAGATTTTTAGACAGCACATGAAAATGGTAAGGTTGTCAGCCGTAAGCACCGGCTGCCTTTACCCCCAGGAAATATTCCTGGTTCTCATTTCTGTTAGAGGCTAAGTCGACCCCAGGTCCATAGTGCGACCGAAAGGATTATGTCAATGAAAAATTCCAGTAACACCATCCAGAATCGAACCCGCGACCTCCCGGTTTGTAGTGCAACCCACTGCGCCACTGCGTGCCCCCGCCTTATTATGTAAATATCTCAGTTCTCCTGTTATTTCCTCTATATTAAGCGCAACCACTGTAAACCGCCACGGACCGCAGTTCGAATCTCGGACCGCTTCATAGGATGGGATAATTAATTGGGATGTATAGCAATGAATCCAGTTTATGCAGTAATGAAGGCTGGGTAATTATTGCCTTTGAGGTGAAAATCCACACCTTTCACACGTGTTCAGTGTGACTGGTGCCGAGGTTCTGGGGTTTTCGCGACCGTGAAAAATGGTCAAATAAAACTCAATTATGAACTAAATTTTTCCGCGTGTGAAAATATTCACGATGGAAACTGAGCCAAATGATGCAAATAAGCCAGTAAAGTTATATCAGCTTCTTTGCGCAGCCACATGGTTTGCAAACATAGCGGCTTCTAAACAACCAGTGAACGAAATTGAAAGTCTGTAACTTTCCACGCTGATGATCATATTTTATAGCGTTATCCTATATCTGGGTAAGTATTCCGAGATTTGGTACCCGATAACTGAATGAGTGATATTAGTCTGAGGGCTTGTTGAATAAAAACGCGAGTCGAACGTTGTTCTTGGTGGAATAAACATGTAGTTCGAGCGTCGTCCTTCGGAGTGTGAACGTGTTTCGACGAGTAGGTACACGTAATTGTAGTCGAGAGGCGTACTTATACGTGTGAACACATAATTGCATGTTTCATTTCCTCAGCTTATGTACTCATTAGGCACTTTCGCAAAATTACGAAAAGCGACTGCTAGCTTCGTCATGCATGTCTGTCCTTCCCTCCGCATGGAACGAATCGGCTGCCACTGGACAGTTTTACATGAAATTTCATATTTGAGTATTTTTCGAAGTTCTGTCGAGAAAATTCAAGTTTCATTAGAATATGACAAGACGAACGGCAGCTTGACCTGAAGGCTTATGTACATTTTTAATTATTCTTAGAACGACAGATATTTCAGACAAAAGTTGTAGAGATAATCAAAACACCCATTTTATGTTCAATAATTTTTTTTTTCCGAAAATCGTGCCTTTTATGAAAAAATGTGGAGAAGTATGGTACAGCCAGACAGGCCACAGATGAAAATATAATACGGCGCATGCACTTTGCACGCTGGGTAACTAAGGCTACAGACACACTCGGAATATGTAATAAGTATTGCTTTTCCACGGCGACAATGGTTACGCGAACGCGCCTCAATGTTACGTTATACGTACATTACGTATCATGTTTTTCTTTTAATGGCAGTAAACGAGTGAATGTGGTAGCAAACGCAATTAGTGATCGACACAAAATTGCAGCGAATTACCTCAATTATATTATCTTGAAATGCTGTTATTTTAAATATTAATAGAGCAGCGACATAATGATGATTATCCCAGAAACCGCCATGTACACTACAGAACTGAACATTAATTAATTTTATGTTCAAAAGAAGGCCATCGTGCCATAGCTGTGTCGACACTACCAGCTTAAAACGTTTTATCAGCCGATCTCCATTTTGTCCCGAGTATTTCTTGAGAGAAGTTCCGCCTCCACGCCTGGACGCTTCTAATGTCATAGCTAGAGGGGACGACAGAAAGAACACTCTGTCCTCAGACGCACTCATTTCGTGCCATTTTCTTAGAGTGAAAGTACAAGCTAACAGGTAAATTCTAATCCTTTTAATACGCTCCATGTCCGTGCATTAGTTCATATAAAAACAATAAACTACCAACTAAATGCACGATGTGTGCTGTTATATTCACTGTTAATATTACTTCCTTCTACATATTTCAACCCCGCCGGGTCATCTTCAGGGAGAACAGTTATTTACATATAAAACAGTTGAATTGAACATGTACAGTTCAGACTTCACACTTTTGAAACACAGTGTAAGCAACTGTGAGACAAAATCAAGAAATTACTGCAAATAGGAACAGTATTAACCTTTTAAAGCCTAGCGGTAACTTTACGTACCACAAGGTTTAACATTAAAAAATTCTACGTGGTGCCCACATTGCCTTTATGTGTTTTGTACGGATCTCAGAACAAACAGCAACTTTTGCCTTATAAAACATTAAGAGATTGGTTTTTATAACCGACGTCGAGAGTGTTTACAGCGCGGTCCGCACTGAGTCCTTATATAACACAGATACGCTTCGTCATTAAAGGGTTAACGGTGAACATGATAATACACGTTGTGCAATTAGTTGGTGGTTTATTACTTTTATCTAATATTTTTATTTTAATGCTTACCTTGCAGAGTGATAAAATTTCGTTTCGTAGTCCTTACCTCTTCTGCCTACTCACAGTAGGTGCTGAGGTCGTTTATTTTCACTTGATCGCACTCAGACACACACCACAGTCGGTAGTACTCCTCTGGACGAGGGATCGGCCCGTCGCAGAGACCTCTACCTGACAACACAAACACTCACAAGAGACAAACATCCATGCCCCCGGTGGGATTCGAACCCACGATCCCGGCAAGCGCTCGGCCGCAGACCTACGCCTTAGACCGCGCGGCCACTGAGATCGACAGAATGGTAAAGTAGAATACTAAACCTACACATGTTCCTTTGTTTCACTCTTACATTGGAATTTGTATTTGTGTCTCAACATACCTTTTTAACAAATTCATTATATTCTGTGAAGATTTGCAGTAGCAGAGACGTATGACTTCCAACCCGCTAATCCTGTACAACAAATCCTTGTGCAAATTCTAAGGCATTGCTCAAATACTATTGTAATCAAAATGTTACGGCGTAGGCCAGATGACCACTGCTATCTACAGCGACTTTTATGTAGAATTAACCTGTATTCCTCTTTTTTAAAATGTAATTCATGGTACGTCATCTTCGAGCGTGGTGATTAGTTTGGCTCTCTGTGCACTAATATAATTACACTTAAACTTTTAAAGCCTAGCGGTAACTTTACATACCACCAGGTTTAACATTAAAAAATTCTACGTGGTGCCCACATTGCGTTTATGTGTTTTGTGTGGATCTCAGAACAAACAGCAACTTTCGCCTTATAAAACATTAAGAGACTGGTTTTTATAACCGAAGTGGAGAGTGTTTACAGCGCGGTACGCACTGAGTCCTTGTATAAAACAGATACGATTCGTCTTTAAAGGGTTAATTGATATTTTAAACACATTTATTGTTAGTGTCATTGATGCTTAAGACATATCACAGAATTACACATACCCATAATACCGGCGTGCTATTTTCTGTTGCAGGTATGCTCCAATTTATTTTCTTCCCGATCATTTTACTCTGCATCAACAGCCGCCACTGTAAATTCTCATATTAAATAGAATATGATAATAGTAGAGTAAAGTGAAAAAAACCCTTCATTAGTTTCCTGGGAGAGTACGTTATGATTGGCCAGCGAGTCGATAACTATTTGGTATGTAACGTTACATAGGGATATCTCCATTCTGTCCGCCACACTATCCTGTAGCGCCTGCAGCGATGTGTTTAGAGACTTCGCCACTATGCGTACCTGTCAGAGAAGTTGCGTATCTCTTACGCGAGAGAGCTAGAGAAAGGGGTAATGGAACAATATTGATGTGTGTCCAGTCACACCGCACTTCTACGGGAATTGGCCTGGGGGGGGGGGGGGGGGGGAGGAGGAAAGGCACAGAAGAAAAGAATGTGATGTTAGGCAAAATATGAAATGAGAAAGGAAGAGGATTAAGATGAAACTGAATTAGACACCGGCAAAGGAGGAAATGAAAGAAACTGGGGAAGTGGACATGAATATTTAATGACTGATTGAAACAATTTAGTAGCCTTTGACCCCAAGAAAATATATCTCGCAATGAAAGGGGGTAGGAAGTTGAGAGATGTTTGACTTGAACGACAGAAGAAGCAGCAGTCAAGGATGAATGTCAGGGTACAAAAGGAAAGGAGAGAGAAATACTAAATTGGAGTGAGATAGATTCTTTCTCTGTGACAGTATTGGCGGCATCTTCTCTTGCTTTAAAATATCGTCATTGGAAGAGGAAAGAGATAGAAGAGGCACCAAAGTAAAAAGGGAATAGAACGGAAACGAAATCCAATTTAAGACCTTTTCGACCCATGATGTCTTTTTCTATTTTATTTTTTCTCTCTCCATCAATGTTTAGCACTAGACTCTCCTGAAGATGGCTCTCTTAACCACTATTTGGACAACATTGAATGTGCCTTAGTTTCAACAGGAAATTATTTCTTTTTGGGCTAGGGAGGGTACTGGGCAAGTTGTCTGTCATTCGTGTCCACTATATTATTTAGTTCAATTGTGAATTCTTTGTGTAAAATGGAAAGAAGGAAGCACTCTCTAAAGGGTTAAGACAAAAGGATATATCTGAGACTGCTGGCTACCTAATAAAATGGTGTATATGACACATTGCTTTGGCATCCTGTTCATTTATTACGTGTTCGTAAAGGTATGTAAGTTTGTATACTGTCCGGTAGATGTATTGTGTCTCGATGCGTTCACCGTTAGTATTCTGGCTACAGATTTTAAGTAGTCAATTGAGCTGCGCGGATGACTCAAGGCTGATTTAGTGTAAGGATTTGAAAGGAGACGACTTGAAATATCTAGAGATTCTATCCTGATACTTGCCCAAGAAGTCAGAGAAAAATAGCGGGAATTCTGTGTGTAGCGTTAAAGTGGTGCATATTGAAAGAGGGCAGTTCAGAGTTCAAGTTTAAACCTTTGTGGCTGTGTTGTCGTCTTGGATTTGTGCAATGAAATTTTGTGTGTGTGTGTGTATGTATGTATGTATGCATGTATGAAGGTATGTATGTGTGTACGAGTATGTACGTATGTGTATGAATGTATGTATGTATGTATGTATGTATGTATGTGTGTATGTATGTATGTGTGTATGCATGTATGAAGGTATGTATGTGTGTACGAGTATGTACGTATGTGTGTGAATGTATGTATGTATGCATGTATGAATGTATGTATGTATGTATGTATGTATTGTGTGTGTATGTATCCATGCATGCATGCATGCATGCATGCATGTGTGTATGTATGTATGTATGTATGTATGTATGTATGTATCTCTGTATGTATGTATGTATGTATGTATTGTGTGTATGCATGTATACGTATGTATGTATGTATGTATGTGTGTATGTGTGTATGTATGTATGCATGCATGCATGCATGTGTGTATATATGTATTATGTATGTATGTATGTATGTATGTATGTATGTATGTATCTCTGTATGTATGTATTGTGTGTGTGTGTGTGTGTGTGTATGTATGTATGTATGTATGTATGTGTGTGTGTATGCATCCGCATGCATCTCATCCGTTTGAATTTGCAGTAGAATAGACATTGTGGATTCTTAAATACTACATTCGATGCTCCGATGACTACATATTATCTTCTCTTGTGAACGGTAGTACTGTTGACAACACCGTCGGCGGCGGCGGCGGCGGCGGCTGCTGCTGTGGCGGTGGCGGCGGCTGCGGTGGTGGCGGTGGTAGTGATGATAGTGGTGGTGGTATTTTTAATCAAGTGAGTAGTGTTTTACACAAACCGGACAGAAGAAATGAGAAACGAAAATGTAACCTCGAGCACAGAACTACATGGGCAATAATACGACACAAAGACTAGAGACTGTCTTTCGAGGCAAGGAAGTGTATCCCTAAACCCTGTACGTTGGAGAGAAGAGAAGAATGTGCTTTCCAAGTACACAAAACTTGATTTGAAGTATTATTCACTTTACACTCCATCTTCCAGAGTTTTTGTTTTGCCGTGAATATTGGATATAGTTTCACAAGCTAGAAAGAGCATTGCATTCCCCACGGAGTGAGATGCAGGTAACCTGTGCGATGTTTCTCAATTCGTTTTCACTGTCGAAGTAAAAATGTCTCTCATGCTCCTTACGTAATCCGGTAACTCTTACACGTAGGTTGAGAGTTCTGTCAGCAGTTGTGTGTCGATGCAGACCACCCAGTTGCGCAGTGTGTTCAGTAACAACTCAGTTCGGCACGATTCACTTCATTATTATTAACACGCAGGCATGACAGCCATAAGTCCAATTCCAGAGACAGTACAGCAAACATAGTTGAAAGTTTTTGAAATAGCAGTTCACAAAGGAAAACACATAGAAAAAATAATAAGAACATATCAAGTCACTAACAAACAGCACGAATAATATTAGGGGTCATCATCATCATCATCATCGTGATCATCGTGAGCTGTGAAGTATTAGGCGTAGTGGCTGTTCTTTATCCCTCAAGATGAAGCTGGTCCTTCTATCTTTTTGCTGGGCGTCCTATGCTTCTCTCCCCCTTTGGCCTATATTTCAGTGCCTGTTTGGTTATCCTGTCTGTGTCCATTCTCCCTACATGTTGTAGCCACTCTCGTTGGTACTGTTTTGTTTCCAGAACAATGTTCTGCACTCCAAGTTTCTGCCTCACGGATTGATTTCTTTCCCTGTCTAACTAGTAATTCCTAGCGAATATCTTAAAAATTTCATTTATGCTGCTTCCAGTCTTTGCTCATCTCGTTTCTTCAGCACCCAGGCTTCACTACTGAACTTTAAAGTCGCTTTAGCTGTGATATTATGGATTCTTAATTTTGTTTCTTTAGTTATTTGTTTTCCAAAATGCCTTCGTATAAAGCCATTTATTTTGTTATATGTTTGTATCTTATCTTCTAAATCACTTTTGTAGTATTAGAAGTGTTAAATTAAAATAAGCTGAAGTGAGGTGATTTCTTCTTGGACATATTGACAGATCAGTGTAAGTCATTTTATTGACTTCCATGCTTAGCAGGAATATTTGGCCTGCTGAACCATTATCAGATCCTCAAAGACTGTTCCGTTGTTGTTGGTTATTTAAGGTATATTTAAGGAAGTTTGCATATGAATTATAAACAACTTCAATAGCTGTTTAAGTGTAGTAACTTTTGCGACGGCATAACGGAATCTCGCGTACGAGTCATGTACTTCTCTTTGCACTAAATGAACATAAAGTCGAAGAGAAATTTAAATCTGCAATGAAGGCGTTAGGGAAAAGAATGTCCAAATTGGAGGATGTGTTTTCATTGCTGTATTCATCTGCTTTCATTGCATGAAATCTAGAAGTTGTCTTTGCCTGTAGCTATAGTATCGCGATGTAGTAAGTGTAATCGGAGACGGTGAGACATGTTTCCCGGAAAATTCAATGATTTAACTTCGGCTAAGGGAATATAAACCCCAGCATGCTATGTAACTCTTCGTTGCTTCATTTCTCTATTGTATCATAAACTTCTACAGGTATAAGCCTATGAACTCTACGTGTTAAGTGCTGTGATTGAAATATGAACTTGAGGCCTTCGTGCGATAGAAGCCTTTGAGTTTTACAATAAACACTACAGCCTTAGAAATATAAGTCCTGCGATGCATTGTATAGCATTCTGACAACCAACCAACACAATTTTTTTTAGATTAGTTATATTTTGAGCACAAAAGACGCTGTGCGCCTAAATATATTGCTTTTAAACTCTGTCCTGAATGTGTAATGATATGTATCAACAACCAACTCGTATACACGTACTAAAACACAATATTTAATGTTTTTTTTACACACGCTCCAACATGTTTCAGTGCTTTAAAGCACCAACCTCAGAAGCACTATGTTTTAAAAACACTAAAAGACACTTTTTAAAAACACTTAAAACCACTCAGCACGATTTTAAAGTTGTCCACAAAAACTTTATTATCACGCCACACATGTTAACACCTGTTGACTTGGCGACGAAATCGTACGTTTATGAGAAACACTCGTGGAAGTGGGACGCTGTAGAATACAAGCATCGTCACAGCACAGCCACCATCACATAAACAGATCGTTCAGGCAGCCGGACAAAGCCTGTATTGGGCTGCACATATCTTGATGCCTGTATTCTGCAACTTTCTACTTGCACAAGTGTTACTCGTAAACGTACAACATCGTCAGCAAATCAACAGGCGTTAACATGTGTGGCGTGGCAATAATGTTTTTATGGACAACTTTAAAACTGTGCTGAGTGGTTTTAAGTGATTTTAAAAGTGTTTTTAAAAGCGTTTTTAGTGTTTTTAAAACATAGTGCCCCCTGAAAATGGTGCGTTAAAGCACTGAAACATGTTGGGATGTGTGTAAAGAACTTGAATACTGGATGTTATACGTGTGTACGAGTTGGTTTTGATACATATCATTCTATATAAGTATGTACAGGGCATGGACAATGCAAATTACTGTCCAGCGTATGTTCATTAACCCTTTAAAGACGAAGCGTATCTGTTTTATATAAGGACTCAGGGCGTACCGCGCTGTAAACACTCTCCGCTTCGGTTATAAAAACCAATCTCTTAATGTTTTATAAGGCAAAAGTTGCTGTTTGTTCTGAGATCCATACAAAACACATAAACGCAATGTGGGCACCACGTAGAATTTTTTCATGTTAAACTTGGTCGTATGTAAAGTTACTGCTAGGCTTTAAAAGGTCAAAGCAAATAACACTCAAACTAGTCTTTATTTTTGCATATGCGTTACTATACCATTACTGCCACTAGTTTTGGAAGCATTTTGTGATTCAACTGGAAAAATTTCTTCCATATCTGCGTCCTTGTTATCACCAAATCAACTTTCTTCACATAGAAGTTAAAATTGGAAAAAAAATCCGTTATCTACGGAATAGCCAATTGAAATTCGTATTCCTTTCTCCCTTAGAACAATGAAGGAAGTTCCTTCTTTATCCTTTATATGTTACAGTCCCGCATGTAAATCCGCTATGTTTACGTAAAATTGTTGCGGCACATACTTTAAACAAGATAGCGCAAGATAGTTACATTGTAATGCCACCTACTCTTGGGCGTATATTCTGTGTAATGTTGAACCCAAATTAAAAAAAGTTTTCCTTATACTTACTCAGTGTTGATCTAAACGCAATACTATTGAGATGAATTATTATGTTACTTTAACTCAAAAAGGACATTTATCTGTAAAAATAAATTAGGCTGTCAGAAGCTCAAAACAGCGAGGTGACTAAGTGTTTGTAAGCGATTGTACTAACAGAATTTATTAGTACGAATTTATTCTTCTGGATTTCGCATGGTGAAGGAAAATATTCTGACTTAAAAACGAATTAGACCGCGCCCTCAGTTCTTTTGTGCTGAGTCGAACTGCGATGCACTTCGTACAGTGTGTGGTGGTCTTCTGGGATAAGAAGTCGCGTGGTCCTAACCCGGAATGTTACACCACTGTTAAAACTAAACATGGTACATGTTAATTGCTTTTCTTCATCCCGCCTGGTCAGTGGGTAAACAAATGCACTTGGCTACAGGAAAGGATGACAACTGAAATTGGAAATCGATCTTCTGCTCCCCTATCCTATCTGCATCCCACACAGCTCTTCAGTAAATACGAGTTACTAGTCTAGAACGCAAAGAAAGTGGGTCTGCAGATGAAAGGAAAACCCGAATACAAGTGACAACCGGAAGTAGGGAGAGCATGCAGGGAGGCCGTAGCTGCTATGCAGACTAGTGGGAGAGTATCTTTGCTCGTTATTCTCCTGGTCTGATTTTTAATACTCTATATGCTGCGGCCAATAAATAACCTATATCTAAAGCAGAGGAGTAACCGTTCTGAAATTCGATATTCAGAAAAATGTATGTCGGATATCAATCTGTCGCTTGCTCATAGTGGGAATCCATGTTGTGCACGGTTGCATTATTGGTGGAGAGGGCTACACGGGACTGTAGCCCCGTATCCAACAACGGTAGAGTATTTGGTAAGCCTTGCTCTCATTTGATCGGTTAGTGGGACGGCAGAGAAGAGGACAGTTCAGCGCAGTTATGTACAGGTGGTGGTAAAAATTTCATGGTTGCCGCTTTTGATGCGGTTCTGTTGTGAATTTGACATAGAAGACCATTAAACAATCTGTCTAATTCGATGGGTTATTAGGCTAAAGGGACAGTAACAAAAAGAGTGCACATTTCGCAACACAGCCGTTCTGTCGAAACGTGGAAGGAGAAATTAATACACCGAAATGAAAGTGAAATATGATGAAAATGGAAACAAAAAATAAAAGAGATGTGAGGAAAAAGAAAGTTGGGAAGGTCCTGACAACGATAGTTTTCCTTCTCCTGTTAAGGTAGTTTCCCATGTCCCGACAAGGTCACTTGGCATGACACTGTGTTCTGGTCCTGGCGTACCTGGCCCGGAGGAGACTTCTTTCGTTCTTTTACGTTAGATTACATTCGTTTGTCGATGCTTTTCCAACTGTTTCTTCCTTCCCTGCCCTCCTATTGGCACACCATCCTCCGGTTCATCCTTCATACGCTGTCCCTGCTGTCTCCCCAACTTCGATTCGTATTTTACTTTATTATTATATTATTGTTATTGTTATTATTATTATTATTATTATTATTATTATTATTATTTCTGTTCCTTGGTAATCCTCTCTACAGTTCCCCCACGGCAGGCTGCCTCACTTAGAGCCACTTTCCTTTAGCCCCCGCCCTGTTGTTTCCACGTACATAAGCCTCTTTTCGTTCAAGGAACCGCTTGTTGTTTCATTGCACTCTAACACCTCCTCTGCGACGAGGTCGGGAAGAGCACTATTCAGGCACACCCTGAACTTATACACTGAAGCTTGTGAAACGGAACCTGGGAATAACGGAAATCTGTCTGTAGCCTAAAACGTTTACAGTCCCGACGACCCTAACTGTATGAAACGGAACCTGGGAATAACGGAAATCTGTATGTAGCCTAAAACGTTTACAGTCCCGACGACCCTAACTGTATGAAACGGAACCTGCCTGCAATGACAAAAATTTTCGATACATTGCAGTGTCGATATAGGCAGGTTACACTCTGTATTAGTAATTATCCATCATGATGATGGAAATAGCAGCTGTCTCTGAAACGTCGCCGTGTATGACCAGAGTAAGACATGGACTTGCTATTGAATGGTGTACTACATTTCCTTTGTCCTGAGAACCCATTCTCCCGACTCTGGAAAGGGTTTCTTGTGCGTTCGTGACGTTATCCGTGAGCGATAGTGAAAATACGTGTAGCTGTATTACTGCTGATGGCGATTAGAATACGCATCAGTAACCTCCGTGAAGAGTAACAGATTCAACAAATACAGCCAGTCGTATCTCTTGCAGCTTGTGAGCGAACCGCCAGTTCTGTGAAACACCAATGTCGCGCTGTCAATTCACCTCGAATGTTGGCAGTAAATATGTATTTCCCTCACCCCGTATGATAAACTAACACACACGCGTACTGGGTATGGTATATAGATTCTTAAGGGTTAAATAAGAACAGCAGTATGTTATGCATATTATATGGAGAATGGTTTTAGTTTCTAGCAGCGATGTTGATGAGTATTTAAGCCTTCCGGGATATGACGCCATGTCGAATCGCAAACTATTGTCATATCCCAGAATACTTGAGTCTTCACCGTAATATTATCCTTCAATACTTCTTTACTGGCTTCTGAAGTTCATGGAAGTAAAATCCTTAAAAATTATTGTTAGTGGTTGCCTCTCCTCGTTGACTTTAATTTACGTCGCAGATAATTCAGCAGCTAGCTACAGGACGACGTAAATCCGCCATTTCTTTCAAAGATGAAAAATGGGCTGATCTGTCGTTGAATAAAGTTCTTTTGAATTTCCTTTGTTTCACACATTCGCAGTTCCAGCCTAACCCCTTCCTGGAAGATGCAGGGGGTGACCTTCTACCGACCAATGCATGCGCCATGTACATCTTGTACAGCAGTGGTCCCCAACCTCAGGCCGCAACCCAAATCAGGGTCGCAGGTGGTCTGACGTAGGGTCGCGACAGGGTTTAATGCAGCTCTTGACGTTGTTGTTCTGTTAATTTTATGTAACGTTCCGTATGTTCAGTATTTCACAAGTTTTTATTTAGAAGCAAAATTTGTCTAACCAGCACATGTATGAGTTATTTAAATAAATATTTGTTTCTTTTATATTTTGTGTATTTAATATTGTCTGAAAAAAATATTGGGTTTGACAAGTAACATGAAAAATTTAATATTTTTCTGAATAAGTCTCAGTGTTATGTAGTGTTCAAGAAAAGGCATTACTATCAATTCTTTTATAGTAAATATCACTGACTATTGCCTTTTCCATGGTAGGGTCGCAGGTCACATACCATATGTTACTTTAGGGTCACACACATAAAATATTGGGAACCGCTGGTGTACAGGAACGTCATCATAATATAATAATACTGATTGCTTGTAGACAGCGGATGGGGCCGACGTTAAGCTACGCAAGAGAAACAAAGAGAACAGTCAAACACAGATCCATATATTTATTATACTTCTATTGCGCCTTTTATTCGTATGTTGCAGTTATTCTTTACGTCGCTTCGATACGAAGTTCCTAGTATTAAGAAATTCGTCAAGATAATATCCACGACTACACATTTTCTTTCAGTTTTACAGTAGTTTCGAGAACAGTCGTTTTAGCTCGTCCGCAGTTACCTCTAGAATCGCGCAGGCGAGCGCAGCAACGGTATCCCGACGCATCACAAAAAGAGCACAACGTCGCCGTAAAATCAGTTCTTGGCATACGACCAGACTTTGGTCAGTTGCTCGCCTCCGTACACGTTGTAGCATTTCATTGTTAACCCAGTGAGACCCTCAGATCGCACTAAATAAATGTCCCGTAAAGGATCTTCAGCAATAATCGGCTACGAAACGTTAAAATACGTCGTGTCTCATTAGAAAAGATTTTATATAACCTCTATAGGACCGGAATGTCATTGACAGCCAGATTTGTATACCTCTGAATTTCAAAGACGTGTCCTTATAGGCCCTATTCTTGACAAAATAATCGACACTTTTACCATCAGGTACAAATAATATCTCCTTTATTTACCCCTTCATTGCGGCTATTTGTTCGGAATATTGCTGGTGTAGTAAAGTGATCAATAATAGTTGTATTATGTTTTAAAAAGGCTGCCTGTAAAGCATACGTATTGTGTATTGAGTTGCAAGCTCTGGATGTCTCTGTTCCTCTGACTTCCTCTCTCTTGAGGTCTAAACATTTTTCTAGGCACTTTGATGTCAAACGCCCTCAATTTATGTTTCAGCCATAGGGTGAGAAATTTATTGAAACGGTATAAATTGGAGAAATATATCCTATTTTATCGCTGTTCATACTTCATATTGATGGATAGTTTGCAGTTAATACCTTTTTTCCCATTTTAGCACGTGACCAGTAACTTTTTCATCATTGCCTTTATTATTTATGGTCTTTTACAGATGTGCCAATTGTGAGTCTGGAATTGGGAAGCAACCTGAATGCCAGTTCGATACGAGAAGGAGTCGATGTGTACTTCGAGTGTAACATCAAGTCCAATCCTTGGGTGTACAAGGTCAGCTGGAGACACAACGTAAGTCTACTGAAGTGTTAAGGCTGTCGACGCCTTTTGAGATTGCTCACAACTTGTATTTTACAAATCGAACTCAGAACGTAGTATCTGTATTGCATTTACGAAACGGCAAGAAGCCAGGTAAAAAGGCGATTTATGTCGAGAATATTCAGGGTCAGGCACCTTGGAGGGCTGTCACTGAGGACAGTAAGTAACTGGGAAGGTAATTTTAAAGTCTCAAAAGGGGGCACAGTGATTTTTTTATTTGTAGGATGTGTCACCATATTTATAGGATCTGTGTCACCATATTTATAGGATCTGTGTCACCATATTTACAGGATCTATGTCACCATATTTAAACCCATCTGACCTTTTCCTGCGGGGATATTTCCCAAGGTAAAGTGTTCATTACCAGCCCACACACTGTGTTGCTCTCCAAGCGACAGTGTACCAAGAGGTGCTTGTGATCTTAACAGTGACTGCAGGGTGAAATTATAATTGGGCATACAACACTGGATTTCGCGATGCCTCATCCCGCATGAAACCGTGTCACAGTAAGGCCTGTTATTTCAGATGTAAGAAAGGTGAAGTATATACAGATTATTTTAGTTTTAGACAATATGAAATTGTTTGATATTTAAACTGTCATCATATCTTTTCTGCGAATGCAAACTTGTTTCAGCATCCCCAGGACTGGATCCAGTTGCAAGCGTATTGTCAGTGTTGAATTTTGATATTCTATTGTCAGATATTCAGCAATTTATTTTATATTTATGTTCGTACATCATGTATGCCTATACATTACTGTAGTATTTGGCACATGTTACAGCTACTGGAGAGAGCTGTATTAAAAAACGGTAAGAGATATTATTATTCCAGACTTGAGCTGTGTTTTTGCCCATTTTCAGATAAATTTTCGGTATAAAAATTCGTTGACAAAGGCGTGTTCTATTTATAATATTTTTGCAAAAACTTGGTGTTTCTAAACGACTCATGTTCCCCACATTCGAAGGTGGTACAGCTACGTAATCCAAACCTCCATGTTATTCCTGTAAACGTTATGACATCACAGAACGACAAGTGGATGAAAAGAGAGAGTAAGAAATAAGGTAAGAACAACAGAAAATCTTGAATCGCTAAAGAGAAGCGAAAAATGAGAAAAGTTGCGAGTTGTAAAGTCATTAATTCTAGTTACATATAGGCACGCTTACAATTAAGGAAGGAGCTTACATAGTATAGTCGGTGTGGTGATGACACTAAGCGCTTGACGACAGAGAAATCGCTGTTGGACTCGCGACAGGGGTATGAAATTTTTTTCTTTTTTAAATTGTCAAGACCATCTGTGGAGCCCACGTAGCCTCCAGTTGAAAGGGTAAGGAGTAGAGTGGCCAGGGCATAAAACTCTCACTTCAGCTACTTATCATTCCAAAACTAAAAAAACATTTTAGCTCTTCTTCCACTCCGCATGCCTTCATGGAGTACCCAGGGGCGACTTAAGTTTACTGGTAAAGGAAATTAGAAGTTGCATATAATAAAAGGCTAACTAGTATCTGTGGGTCGGTGAACAGGCGAGCTAGAGGAGATTAGCAGACCGCCAATTGAGAAATACTGCGGAAGCGAATGCTTATCCTGTGAAGTGTGTGTTAGCCTCCGAAAGCTTGACATTCTAGTGTGTCATTCGTCATGGACTTCTTGACTGTTTTAAAGTGAAGGCGCTACTTTTCTTTGCAACATCTGGAGTCGTTCGACGATACAGCGTCGTATTCCAGAAGACTTAATTCCTTAGAAACCATGCTGTGACAAACTTCAGTTTCACAGTACATGCATGTCGTGTTCGGGCAGTTACACAGTTGCTTGCTCTACACGTATGCACAACCCTATCAGACCCGAACACACGATTGTGCGTGTTGGGATATTATTTTTCGTCTGGCAATAACCACCACACCGTTGTATCTGCCACTGCACGAACTGATTTTAATCTCAGCCCAGAGACGTGCTATCCTAATTGACTTTTTCCCGGAATTTCTCACTACCTCGAGGCAAACGCTGGGCTTTTGGATCGCATTAGTCCATGACTGCTTCGTTCCACATAGTTTCAGAGTCTTTATTTACTAAACACCGTAACATTTGACTCTAGGTCTAGACTAGTGACAGCGCCGTTCACATTTTTTTAAAACGGACTTCTGCTTCCTCGCTGTATGTGTGGAGGGTTATTGTTGCTTTTGATCCCACTCAATGACACACTTGGTAGGACTTCTCTGGACGAGTGATCGGCCGGTCGCAGAGCCCTATTACTTGCACGACGCACAACACTGACAAGAGACAGACATCTATACCCCCGGCTGGATTCGAACCCACTGTCCCAGCAAGCGAGCGGTTACAGACCCACGCCTTAGACCGCTCAGCCAGCGGGATCGGCTGTGCCCCTAAGTAAACCATAAATAAATGGCAGACAAGTAAAAAAAGTGCAGAACTCGCTAAACTTCAGCAAGGCTTCGGTATATCTCTGAACCTCGCAGTTGTGAATGTGACCACCTCAGTTGTTTCTCTTCACACAGTAAAACCCCGTATTGTTCGAATGTGTGTGGCTGTGCTTTACAAATCTCGTTTTTAAATTTCTGTTGCATAACTTTGAGTTAAACAGAGGCCAGCAGGAAGGGAATGAAGGCATGGCGTAACAATTCTGGTGCGTTTGCTCTCTTTTGTTTGTCTTGAAAAGAGGGGATCTCTAATTTTAATGAGGAAACTGTTGTAACAGTACGTACAACTGTACTGTAATCAAATATATGTTTTTATACACACACAACGATAAATTCACGTGAGAAGAAGCTTCCTGTGTTTATTGTCAACAAAAAGAGACTTCGTATATTTTCGGAAATGTACTCTTGATTGCTGAGTAGACGAGTTTGGAAATGCCTAAATATCGTCCCTTCTGTTTAATTGTCTCTGAAGCTGTAACATTCCCTGTATATAATATATTGAGCGTGCAGTGTGTTTTGCTTTATTCTGTACCAATTTTGTAAGACATATTTTTCGCTGCGATAAACGTCAAGCGAGTTTCACTTGATACTGGCGCGTAAATACATGACGCCTTCGTGTAAAGTCGTCATAATGTAGTCGGTCTTACGACAGGTCCGTAGCCTCTTTCAAAGCGAGTTCTCCACAGGGTGCGATCTAGTGCTTCCTCTTTCAATTTCCAGTATCTTCTCTTTTCCTTAAGGTCATCCAGTAGCTGCTTACGCCTTCTTCCCCGTCTTCGAGTCATTTCTATCCTACCCAGTACTTTCTCTTCAATGACGTATTTTAGAAGGCTGTTCCTACACAAGATGTGACCAATCCAGTTATCCTTTCTTCTTTGTGTTGTATTTAGGATATTCCTCTCCGTCTTGACTCTGTGTGATACTTCTTCATTTCTCACACGATCGGTCCAACTGATCTTCTCCATTCTTCTCCAGCACCACATTTCAAAACTTTCCAGGCATTTCTGATCTACTTTCCGAAGTGTCCATGTTTAAGCACCATACAAACTTATGCTCCAAAGTAGCACTTTACTAGTTTCTTCCTTAAATTTAAGTCCAATTTGCTGGTGCAAAGAGTCTTATTCTTGTCTAATGCTGCTTTTGTCATGGCAATCCTGGATTTAAGTTCACGTGTACGTCTTGCATCACTTGTTATCATGATACCCAAGTCAATGAAATATTCCATATTCTCCAATTCTTTTGTAAATTAGGGAACAAATTCCGCGATACCCTTGTACGAGATTTCATGCAGGTTCTTTCAGTAGTTCTGGAGCTGTTCCTTGCATACAGGCATGCGGACAGCGGCTTTATCACACGTTTATGAGTTTTGCGAACGCACTAAGGAACAAAGAGATAGCAGTTTGATGTGACAGTGGCATTTGATTGGTGCACTGTCAGTCACTTCGAACGGATTAATTATTCCTCGTTACCTGAATCTGATACAGATACGACATGATGCTTGCGAACACACCGTTTCTGCCGTCGCCTCACAACTTGCACACTAACTCCAATGTCACTGTTCTCAAGGACTGTACACGTCTCTCCTAACAGTGTGACGTCCCTTCTTGTCACATGGGAAAAAGGAATTTACAGAAATTCTTGACTTGTGATTGCATAAGCGTGACTTTCGTCCAACTGTCCTGTGTGCCTTTCACTTGCTTCATTCACTGTGTCTGTCCTTCGACTTTGCATTTCAGATGTAAAATATCCAAACTATCCTGTAAAGAAGAATTGGAAACGTGGACGAATTTTATCATCGAGTAGCTTTAGAACTGCCACATTTCTCGCGATGTATTTTCCTATCATCAGTGCTAGTGGATATTTCTATAGTAACTATGACACTTTGCCGAAGTTTTAATAATGCAGCTTGTTATCTGTCTTCCTCTAACATAATGGCGACATTCAACTAACTCAATTTCCGTTCCCCCGTTTCACAGGAAATAAAAGGTTTGTACCTGCAGCATATATGCTAAAGCGCAATTGCAGCGAGAAATATGTAGGAATTGGTTCATGTTCAGTAACTCCATTGTGTTTCATAAAATGTGATGATTTGTAAAACATAAAAAAATAAATATTTTAGACAGTAATGACGTCTGTGCGTATCTTAAGCAGTGACTGTACTGTTTCCCATTCATTACATAGGCTCTAACCGAAACAACATTTTGCTTTAAATCTTTAATCAGAAACACCAAGTGTCTCAGTCCATGTAATAAAATTGTAGGGTGTTCTAGGATGTGAATGGTAGCAGAACGGCGCAACCCAACCATAGGCAGCTTACGTCAGTTGCCATATTTGATAATGCTTTTGTTATCTAAGAAACCCCATGAGCCCAAGGACGTGTAGATTGCGGACATTTAGGATGTGATGCCTTGTTGTTTATCAGTTGCGTACTTGTGTTTAAAACTGTATGGCGTCGGGTCCCGGAAGATTGAAAACTTCATACACACCGCGCTGAGAATCTGTGCTCTCCAAAATAATGTTCATTTATTCTCCCTTGGATATGCGACCTGTTATGTTAGTACAGTCATTTACAGAAGATAACTTCACTTCAAAGTCCAACCCTTAAAGCTTACGACAGTTGGTGCTATCGATGTCAGATACGCACTTACCCCTTTATGTGGGTTAACTTTAACCCTTTAAAGACGAAGCTTATCTGTTTTATATAAGGACTCAGTGCGTACCGCGCTGTAAACACTCTCCACTTCGGTTATAAAAACCAGTCTCTTAATGTTTTATAAGGCAAAAGTTGCTGTTTGTTCCGAGATCCGTACAAAACACATAAACGCAATGTGGGCACCACGTAGAATTTTTTAATGTTAAACCTGGTGGTATTTAAAGTTATCGCTGGGCTTTAAAAGGTTAATATTATTAATGTCTGTATTTGCTCATTTCCTTGCCCATATCAAATTCCTTGATATAGTAACATTAACAAGAATAGTTCAACAATAAAAATTCTGTCGTTGTTTGTCAGATTGACTTCTCTAAAATTTATTTAACAGACACCGCACCCAGCTGGAAAATTGTTCAAATTTATACTCAGCGTTGCGTTGTTCAAAATTGTACCTTATTCGTAAGGTGATTTAAAAGACGGATCGTACGAAAAAAATTAATTTTGTTTAATTTTGTTTGTAGTGTAATCCTGTCATATTTACACCTCCAC
This sequence comes from Coptotermes formosanus, assembly GCA_013340265.1. NCBI lineage: Eukaryota > Metazoa > Arthropoda > Insecta > Blattodea > Rhinotermitidae > Coptotermes > Coptotermes formosanus. Next base: position 1,490,088 of record BLKM01000736.1, on the reverse strand, counting down.
GTCTACTGTAATTGGGTGAAAACAATAACTGTCATATCCCATATTACATAATGCAAAATACGGCGTACTTTACTACTAGGTATAACTGACAGAGAAATGTGACTTTCTTCACACAAAGGGAACTACAAGCAGTGCAGCAATAATGTTGTGTTTGTATGTGTGTGTTGGCATGCTTGCTCGTGCGGGCATGTTGCTTCAACTACAAACACGACATGCTGCTTTGCTTAATAACAAACCCACAAGTAATAACATTGTTATAGTTTCGTTTCAGCAAGAATCCAATTTACTATGTGAAAACATTACCCACTGTACACCGTAAATTGAGAGACATCCAGTTCTTATACTAATCCAGCTGCAAGTGACTGTCAGGTAGTACAAATATTTATGGTTTTCTTCACGCTGTCCAGACATGTTGTAACGTCGGTAATCATGTCATTGTCTTAACGATTTGCGCTCATTTGCGGCTATTGAAAATACACTTCTTCATAAATTTAATGTGTTCCATGTCCGTGCACTATATTACACAAAAACACTAATCGCCAACAAATGCACAAAGAGAGTTTTATCATCAATCGTTAACACACTCCTACACACATTCTCTTTGGTCCCGGCCTGCTGCCCGGGACCACAGAGAATTCACGCCTCCAGTACACAGTACACAGTCAACAGCACATTCTCACTCAACTGTAAAGTGTAACCTTAGTGTAACGATAACAAAAAGGTTCTCCCTGAAGATGATCCAGCAGGGTCGAAACATGTAGGAGTGAGTTACGATTGATGATAAACCTCTCTTTCTGCATTTGTTGGTGATTAGTGTTTTTGTACAGTTCTTCATATCACTAAATGTGTGCAAGTTTTGTGCGTGTGCCTGTTTTTCGAGCCCAGATGTGTTCCTGTTGACTTGTACGACAACGCTTCCTTCCTCTGCATATTCATTCAGCGCAAAATGATAAGTCTTCATCATTACGAACAACAAGTCCATAAAATATGAAAAGAAGTAGCCGTGAATTATTTTCGTGTACCATCCCGGAATTTTGCTGCAAGAAACGAGATAAATAACAAAAATATTCGTGGCCAAGGGATGCCGCGGTGGCACAGTCGGTTGGGTTCGATTCCCGGTGGTGTCAGTGGATTTTTTCATTGGCATAATCCTGTCGGTAGCACTATGGCCCTGGGGTCCACTCAGCCTCTAACAGAAATAAGTACCAGGAATATTTCCTGGGGGGTAAACGCGGCCGGTGCGTATGGCTAACAACCTGCCACCTTCATGTGCCGATTGTGTAGAAATCTGGGAGCCTCAACCTCCTGGAACCCTTAGGGCCTGTCCAGGCCTGTAATGGGACTGCTTTACCTTTTTATTCGTATATATTCGTAGATATTCGTATTCGTATTTATTCGTAGATATAAGCCCTGGATGTGCGGAATATGAAACTTAAGCGTTAAACGTTACCCCATGATATGCGGCTGTCTGGTTGTGGAAACTCGGCTTGTTTATTTTTTATTTATTTATTTTTATTTGTTTATTTTTTGCATTTGTTTGCTTCTATAATTTCCGTATGATTAGATTGTAATTCACAAATGTATGGTGCAGTGTCACTTTAAACGTTTAAAGTATAAATCGTTTCAGAGACTGTTTCCATCTCTCTTTTCGTGTAAACTGCTCGAGAAGGGGAAGGTTATTTCCAGCTGTGTAAGCGTTGTTATATTTTCTTCCTCTTGATACAGAAACCTACAAGTATTAAAAATAAATTAATGTCTTTATGTAAAAAAGCTTTCAAACTTTATATGAAAGTGATTTTTATATCCGATTCAGGCGTCTGCGTTGATGGAATGTTTTTCGATTTAATATGCATTACATAATTTTAATTTACATTTTAAACTTCTTCACATTGTACACGTAAAGTTATTAGAATATATGTAACATAATGCCTCCTGCTTGTTTTTAGATATAATTTTATTATGATCAAGTATGTCAATGCTAGGAGAGTACTGATCTAGGAATGGGTGAAATGTTAGCAGATCATGTCACTAAGACAACACACAGCAAGCTTTATTTTTAAAACCTTGTATTTCACTGAAACAGAGCACAAACGCGCCGTGCTATTGTTTCCGTCCACAGCAGTAATGTGGCATACAAAGAAATGGGACCCGCATCTCACTTTCAGGCAGCTCTGTTGTCAGCCTGCCACACGTGTCTATCAAATGGAACAAACAACAACACAGTGGCGCGCAACACGTTAGGATGAGTTTCAGCATTATTTTCGGTTTATTTTTCGCTCTTTGGTCGAAATCGGGCGTTGCACATTGCAATACATTCACCATGATTAGCGGATAGTACAGATGCACACAATATATCTATATTTTTGCGTCAAGGTCCATGAGTCAGTATAACGACTATGTTGACATTCGGGTAATACTAGGGAAGTTATAGACAGTCGTCAGATGTTAGCACAAAAAATTTAAATATTTGCTATGTCTCAAATAATAGCTGAATACTGAAACTATTATTAGGGGCCGACTGTTAGGTCAGAAAGTGTAAAGACAGAGGTGGACTCTAATAGTGGCCGGATACCAGTGCGGAAACTATAAATAGTGTACTGATATTTGTAAAGAAAGATCTGGACTCTAATAGTGGCCGGATACCAGTGCGGAAACTATAAATAGCGTGCTGATATTTGTAAATAAAGATCTGGACTCTAATAGTGGCCGGATACCAGTGCGGAAACTATAAATAGTGTGCTGATATTTGTAAATAAAGATCTGGACTTTAATAGTGGCCGGCGGATACCAGTGCGGAAACTATAAATAGTGTGCTGATATTTGTAAAGAAAGATCTGGACTCTAATAGTGGCCGGATACCAGTGCGGAAACTATAAATAGTGTGCTGATATTATAACAGCAACTTTAAAGAGAAGCTTAGTCTTAGATAATAGGCGGACATTAGAACAGGATATTTAAATTATTGACGTGCGTGCTATACCAGCTGTGTTCTCGCTGTTTAATTGATGTTTAATTCTCCCAGCTGATGACCGGCTATTTAATTGCAGAAACTGTTATTGACTGATGGTGAATGCAGGTCGTGAAGAATTATTTTTCCAAGTACTACGTAACTTCTAAATACATGTTACATTAGCGTTTTATCATTTCTGTAATGTGACACCCCTTGGATTCATCTGAGAGTCTGAAAGTAATGAAATCAATCTGTAGAGACAATTATTTTTTGATTGCATTGTTGAAATTTCGTCTGTGGGATGGACATGAGATTTGTTTAGTAGTACGAAGCAGTAAGAGTACACAAACAGCATAAAAACGAGAAAACATGTGACTCGTCCGGAAAATTACCTCCTTTGATGTTGTTTCACACAGCACACCACCCACTGCCAGTATGGAGTTCACAATTCCAGTTCTGTGTACACTCAACCAAACTATTAACAAATGGCAGATGCCTTTTTCGCTAAGTAACGTCTGGCATAAATTACCGTTAGATAACGCAGGCAGCTATGTCAGTTGCATTGCTACAATTCATACATATTTATTTGTATCTTTGTACACATATTTGCTTATAAACAACGTTTGATTGCAGTATGTTCATATTTTGTTACATCATGTTAGCACACATCATATGATATGCATATATTATAAGACTAAGCGTCACCTTTAACCAAGCACTGTTGCCTGAAGACATATGGAAGCTGAAGGACCCACGCATTCTTTCATAACCTGCGCATTGTGTCAAGGTGAGTGACGAGTTCCATATTCCGGCCAATTAAACCCCGGTGGGTGGATTACAGAGTCAGTGTTGACTCGATAGCAAAAAGAAAAATTTCTTCCTCGGCTGTATTTAACTCTGAATAATCACATTTTTAAGTCCTGTTAGCGCCTAGATAACGTGGCCAAGCGCTGCTACAGCAGGTGTAAAATAGTCTACTATGTAAGATCGGTGTAACTGTTTGTTTGTAAGTTGCTGTGACGTTACCCATGCCTCTAGACGCAGGTATAAACAAGGGTGACGTTGACACTGCAACTGGATACAAGCGACGCTGGCGAGTGAGGCATATGGTCGATGTAACATAAGGCCCCCTTAACGTTGTTCCAGGGAAAGACGCTGTTCAACAACGCAAGTGTTGGTACGATAGTAAGCAACCAGAGCTTGGTCTTGCAGTCAGTAACAAGGTCTCGAGCTGGTTTATACACGTGCGTGGGCAGCAATCTGGAAGGAGATGGGGAGAGCAATCCTGTCTATCTGGACGTTAAATGTAAGTCATCATAGTTTAGCCAACAACACTGGTTACAGTTTGTCATCGTTAATATTTTCTTTAAGATTTGGAGCTTTTACGGCGAATAAATGTTGTAATATTATCTCGGGATGTTAACAGCATCTAAGTTGGCCCTGAAACAGAGCACATCTTCGAGATTGGGGATTTTAACTCAACTGTGCCGGGGCTAATTTCTCCAAAATATCTTTCTTGTCCTGTTTTTTTCTGTTTTTATATTTGCCTCAATAATGTTGGTGGCAACAAGGGACTTTAATGTGACGAATCGACCAAGTTTCGTGCATTCTAGTGGTATGAGCATCACAAAATGTAATAGTAATTTTAATAACCTTTCTGTGTTATACGTACTGGCATTAATTTGGTTTTGTTTTTGTGTAATATAGGCGTAAAAGGGTGAAACATTAATTTGACCCTCTGTCTAAATCCACGCTCTGAAGGTTGTGGAAGTGTGGAGTAAAAGTTCCATACATTCTTAATCTCTGTAAAATCTGTGTCCTTACATTAACAGTTGTGGGACGACTTTGACTACTTACTATTCGTGTCACCTGTTACATATACGACGCAGATGTTGAAGATTCTCGGTAGTTTCAACAGTAACTAATATAGAAACTTGTGAGTTAGTTGGCGTGAAATTTAGACCTTATAAAGGTATAAAACATCTGCTTCAACAGTTCATCTATGTTACAATTTTTTTACCAAATACCAGAAAAAAGGCAAATGTTTGGTTCGTCATTTAGCAACTTGGATTTGCTACAAAGGTTTTCTGTCTGTAATAGTAGATATCTGTAATAAATTTGCATCAGTGTTAGTCACCTATACTAAATCACAAACAAAATATTTCAAAGTATTTTACCCCACACGATGACAGCTGCTGACTGCAGTTTTTGCAACGAGATACACGAGGTACAAAAATAGCTCTTCTAATTGATATGTAATTCTGCTTCTACTATACGTGTTTTGTAATGCTCTGAGAAGGTAACATTAACCCTTTAAAGACGAAGCGTATCTGTTTTATATAAGGACTCAGTACGTACCGCGCTGTAAACATTCTCCACTTCGGGTATAAAAACCAGTCTCTTAATGTTTTATAAGGCAATAGTTGCTGTTTGTTCTGAGATCCGTACAAAACACATAAACGCAATGTGGGCACGACGTAGAATTTTTTAATGTTAAACCTGGTGGTATGTAAAGTTACCGCTAGGCTTTAAAAGGTTAATGCACACGTTCTTTTATCAATGCAAGAAAGTTTCTTTCCATATTCATACAGAATAATATTTGCGAATAAAAATAGCTGAAGTTTGGAAAGAACTTCCAGCACGAAAGACAGACGACGGTTAAGCCTAGTGTAGACGAAGTGATCTCGCTGTATCTGGTGTGAATGGCGTGGCCCACTTCAAACAGAGTTCCACAAATTAATGAACTGAGTCCTCCGTCTCTTAGTTTATATAAGTCATGAATAAAGATGAGACAAAGTCAAAATGCAGTGGAAGTAGCTTAGCTATCATAGTAAATAGTGGGATTCACTTCACAGACAAAACCTGCCACTGAGTTCTTCCAATTGCAGAAATCTAATTGTAGTAAATTATTCAACTTACCAGCAATGTCCATGTTGGTGACAAATTGTTACTGCAGCGGCGACTCCGCATAGAGTATCATAACGTTATACCAAGGCTTTATTACTTGCAGGGTTTCGTAGTTTGGTTGGTGCTAATATTTAACTCTACAGGCCATGTTTATTAGCTGCTTATGACTTGCATTCTGAATGTCCCGGATCGAGCCCTGAAGCCTTATATTCCTCTTATAATTGACAAATTACACAAGATAATGAATTCTGGTAATAGAATCGGTAGTTCAGCACTGTTGTACATAAGCTGTTACCATTGTAACTGACCATAAGCTAGCCTGATTCAGTTTACCTTTTGATCGCGCTCAGCCAAATGCGCCCTAATGTTGTCCGCCATTTCTCCCTCTTAGCTGGTTTTTAAGAGATGTGTATTTCATTTTACTCATATACAACTCGAATACTAGAAGATCAGGAACGTCATATTTTTAATCCGACATGGAATGTAATCTAACGTAAAAACTCTCCCATTGGTGAAATCAGAGTCGACACTGCACATATTTTTGTTATTTCAAACCATTTCATTTCAAGACCTGTTTTAAACGTACATACATGGAGGGAACATTAAGGTTCAAAAGTACATTCTCTTGTAGTTTCACGGGAATACTAATTGGTTTTATGTTTAAAATGAAGGGCTGTAACATGAATCAGTTCGTGTAAACTATTTGTTAAATTCCAACAACACACACTTCTCACGCAGTGTGTGTGTGTGTGTGTATGTGTACGTATATATCTTATTATTTTACATTATACTTTCTCCGACATGTGTCTTCTCTCATTAAACCATCATCAAAGACACACAATACCTACGTGACCCATGAGTATGAGGTTTCTTTAAAGTATGCAGCTGATGTTTCCTTCCACGTGCAAGATGCTGTAGTATACTACTGGGCACAGATTGGCCAGTTCAACGTTTATTCTCTATATACATAAATATCAAACATTACAGTTGTAATTATTAAAGAATATTAAAACTTGGTCTCTCACACTGAGGGAGGAACAAAGACTGAGGGTGTTCGAGAATAGGGTGCTGAGGAGGATATTTGGGCCTAAGAGTTACGAGACGACAGGGGAGTGGAGAAGACTACATAACGAGGAACTTAATGACCTGTGTTCATCACCAAATATTATTCGGGTAATCAAATCGAGAAGAATGAGATGAGCGGGGCATGTAGCACGTATGGGGGAGAAAAGGTGCATACAGGATTTCGGTGGGGAGACCTGAGGGAAGGCGACCATTTGGGAGACCCAGACGTAGATGGGAGAGTAATATTAAAATGGATCTTCAAGAAATGGGATGCGGAGGCATGCACAGGATTGAGCTGGCTCAGGACAGGGACAGGTGGCGGGGGACTCTTGTGAATGCGATAATGAACCTCCGGGTTCCATAAAATGCGGGTAATTTATTGACTAGCTGAGAAACAGTTAGCTTCTCAAGAAGGCCTCTGCTCTATGGAGTTAGTTAGTTAGTTAGTTAGTTAGTTAGTTAGTTAGTTAGTTAGTTAGTTAGTTAGTTAGTTAGTTAGTTAGTCAGTCAGTTAGCTAGTTAGTCAGTCAGTCATTAATATTTAAAAAGCAGTGAGCATATTCAACGTTCAGTTTTCATAAAATACTCAGTTGCGTATAAAACTGTAAGTTATTATTGTATCTGTATTCAAACATCCATGCGAAATCGTCAGTCTTTCTTACTAAAGTGTCCAATTCCGTAACGGTGGAATAGCGCATTTACTATTAAGAGTCATGCCTTAGTGACTGGTCCCTCTTCGTTACATGTTACCTAGAGCGTTCGTTTAATATGACAGTTTTGAGTGAGAACAAATCATTGCTTATAACTGGGTGTTTCCTAATAAGTTCACTGTTGAAGTAGAACCGAGGTATTGTCCTCTAGTGCACATGTGGAGCATCTTTGTGTTATAATAAGTCTCCAGCAAGGAAACCGATTAGATTGGTGTCGCAGTAACTCCCTGCGCTGTGTGTATTCTGTATTTTGTTGGTTAGAGTTGTCGGGCCGGCTACTGGCTTCGCAAACCATTTCGTGCCTTGCTTCAGTCTCCACCTGCGAACTAAAGTCGTTTCTCCAAATAGGGTATTACGTACTGGTTCTAATTCTGATCTCCTTACAGCGTCGTGAACCAGAAACCGATTAGTCTGAGAAGATATCTGTAGAACGAAAATAGGACGCGCCTGCAGAGGAACTGCTATGCTGCACACATTATGGAAGTGTCGGACAAATTGCCGCTTGAATAAGGCGTTGCAACAAGGCCACGCATTCTGAAGTATTTTTTTAAATTTCACTGTATATCGTGTAGAATTTTCGTAAGCTTTTAATTGCGACAGTAGTTTGGTTTTTGTAGTTTTCGCAGTGGTAATAGATTTGTGAAACTGGACAGAAGACGGTAGTGCCCCGAGAAGAGCAAAGCGAAACTGTTCGTCAGAAATGCTCTTCCCAGATCATGAGATTCTCAGAGTGATGTTGCTGAATATTCAAGTCTTCTGGCTTGTTATGTTACCGACGTTTCGGGGGATGGCCTGTACTAGCCGGCACGAAAATAGTCCCGTCGAGGTTACTGCCCGTGAACGCAGTGTTGTCATCTTCTATCGACAGACAGTGTGCAACTAAACGGGAAGCTGCACCGCGGGTAAAAACTGGCAACAACGTAGTGCAGCGGGGAGCGGGGCTGTGAGTCAGCTGCTGACCTCGACGGTTCCATTTTTGTGCCGCGTACTGAAGTCCCTAAGTTAAATACTAAATATGCGCGAAATTATGCTGTGGTCAGTTAATTTAAAACGTGTGTTACATGAAAATATTAATAGGGATTACGACTGGATTGACTGTGCGTTATAAAACACATAGAAAATGTAATCTTAACAAATTTGGAATGTGCTGTGTGGCTTTGAATTTGAAGAGGTCCATAGAACATCAGGATCACTGTGCTAAGTGTTTGTCTCTAATATTGAATTCATTCAGTAAGTAATTTTAGTCTGAAACAGTACATCGCTCTTGGCTTTGTGCAAAATATCCAGGCTAATTAAATTAATGTTCAATATGTATCGATATAATACTACATCGTATAATGGCGAAATGTTCACTTCCTCCAAAACGCTGGTATCGAATTGCGAGACTACAGACAGACTTGATCAAGAAGCTTGTCACACGAAACACTTCTTTTCGTTTGCTATTGTCGAAGTCGGACCCTGAAAATGAATATCCTAATAAGGTTTTGTGTGGCTTATTCGCATTTTAATTAAAGACGGCATAAAAGTATTGAAGATTACCCATTTAAAGACGAAGCGTATTTGTTTTATGTAAGGACTCAGTGCGTACCGCGCTGTAAACACTCCACTTCGGTTATAAAAACCAGTCTCTTAATGTGTTTTAAGGCAAAAGTTGCTGTTTGTTCTGAGATCCGTACAAAACACAAACGCAATGTGGGCACCACGTAGAATTTTTTAATGTTAAACCTGGTGGTATGTAAAGTTACCGCTAGGCTTTAAGTGAGATAATTGCAGATTTATTTACGGTGAAGATAAATGATGGAGAGAAAGTATTTGCTATTTTGCCGTAAGGTTTCAAAAATTTCTGGACGTGTTCTTCGGTCCTCAAAAATGCTTCTTTATTTATCCGTTTCTGTCGGTCCACCGAGCACTTTTGTTTCAGACAAATAATCAAGAGTTAGTAGACTCGAATCACGTGTGGTAAAATATATGTGTGAGCTGGTCATTTGAATTTTTCTTAGTCTCCGAAATCCAGAGTTGTCAGTGCCTAAGACAGGTGTCGATCCCCAGACAGAGGCCGCGGGGTTAGTTGTGAAGAAAATGTCACTGGGGCTAGTTTTTCCCCAACGCTTTGATTCGCACTCGGAATTATGTGTTATTCATATTTATCACCGTACATGAGTGGTGCAAAATGCTGGAATGTCCAGAACGTTATGATGTCAGGTCACAAGTTGGTTCTTTATTCTCATTCCTGCTTTCAGCTAACTGATTAGGCAGAAAATTTCAAGTCTCTTGGGATATTACGCAGTGTGGACGGATAAGCTGGTACCGACGTTTCGAAAGAGGGTAGTTCCTTCGTCTTCAGGGTCGAGCAGTTCAAGGAACCCTGAAGATTAACCCTTTAAAGACGAAGCGTGTCTGTTTTATATAAGGACTTAGTGCGTACCGCGCTGTAAACACTCTCCGCTTCAGTTATAAAAACCAATCTCTTACTATTTTATAAGGCAAAAGTTGCTGTTTGTTCTGAGATCCGTACAAAACACACAAACGCAATGTGGGCACCACGTAGAATTCTTTAATGTTAAACCTGGTCTTATGTAAAGTTACCGCTAGGCTTTAAAAGGTTAAGGTACTCCGCTTCTACAAAAGTCAGTAATTACCAAGTATTTACCAGTCGACGTGCCATAACATCACAGAACACTTGCGACTCCATCAACACTGCCTGAGAACCTCGTCTCGCATAAGAGTAAGCAAGTTTATACGTTAAGGACCGCAAATACCATTAAAATTATTGCAGAATTTCTAAGGTGTAAAACTTAACGCAAACAGAAAAGAAAATATGAAAGTTTTCTTACCACACCTCGCTTTGGTCCCAAATAATGCCCTTTTTGAACTGAAGACATTCTGACAAATATCCGAATATGCCTATATACAGTGGACACAAACAGGTACTTCCCAGGCTATAATTATGCCGTAGTAAATTAATGTGGAGACTGTGGTGTGTCTGGTATTTCATTACACTGTCAATTAAATTCGTGTCCAACTTTGTCGCTCTGAAACAGGTTCCCGTTAGTTGGGGCACAGGAGCATACCTAAAGTGAGTGCTGCACAGTAGGGCTCACAATACCAGTCAAAATCTTAATACCGGTATTTCGGTATTTTTAATTTATGAAACTGGAATGCCGGTGTTACAAAAACAAACATTTTTCTCAATAAATTTTCATGACAGTTAAATGCAATGACGCAATGAAAAAACAAGTAATTACGTGAGTTGGTGTTTTAAATCAAACTTATTACAACAAGAAATATTTTGACAAAAAAATTATTGAAAAATACAGTTATTCTAAAAACAAAATTCGTAGCTTTGAGGGTCAGGTCTGCACATCACGTGGCTATAGCACGTGACAATTCCAGAAAAGGTAGTCTGTTGGTTGTTGTGTCGTATCTTGGTGATAATTATCCCATGGCTCGCAGTCACACATTGTTATTATAAAACTACCGCGCTAACAGAAAAATATTTGTAGAATTTTATAATGTAACAATCTCTGAAATTATTAACATACAATATTTACTTTTTCTTTTGTGACCAATACAGTGTCCAGTAAACCAGATCTGAGTGTCATGATGTTGTCAGGTTTCCACTGCATTTGTATTGAATATAACAATGCCTCAGTTGCAAATTCAGTAATATTAACGATTTTTTGTTGTCGATTCTATAACCTTTATGTGAATAAATCATAAACAGTTTTTTTAATTAGTACCGAAAAACAGGTATTTTTATATCAATACCGGTATTTGAGTACCGGAAACGTTATTTAAAGCCCTGCTGCAGAGTGTAGTACAGTATAAGAGCAGAATTATGTGACCCTCTGTGTGCGTGCAATGATATACTGTGTGGGGGCATCGCAAAGAGTAATTTGTTTACAGTGTTCTAAACTTCTTCAAACAACTGAGATTTAAAAATGTGATTTAGATCCGCCTAATGAACTGGGTTGGTTGTTATTTTCCCCTTTTAATATTAAGCCTCAGCAGTTCCTTAGTTCACCGACGAAGAGGGTTTGTGGACTTCATGTGGTTCCCACAGCAAAGATTACGTTTCCTGACACCTTGAATTGATTAATTAATCTACGTATGTGCGTAGGGCCTCATTCTTAAACGTCGCTAAGATAAGGTTTATTCTACGAAAGGGCAAGCCGTACTTTAAAAGGCGTCAGTTAGTGCTGTCAGTTATGGCATAGAAGAAGGGATCAACTAACGGCATTTCTTATGTAACTCAAAAACACACCATCCTAATTCGTCGAAGAAAATATGCTCATATTTCATTAAGTACGTTTTGAGATCCTTTTAATATTATCTTGCCTTCGCCGCCTTGGTTCTGAAAGTGCGCGTGTTGCACAATGCTGCGTCATAAAAATTTCTTATATATTATTTATTTACTCCGTTCTTAATAGATGTTCGCTGTATAGCGTATTCAGTTACTCTGTATTATCATAAACCCCGTCAGATAATGAAAACTTTCCCTAATTGATTCCGTCCGTCCTACAATGGTCCGAATACGTAATGCACAAATATTTCCTTAATACTGCTTTTCGCCACTTTACTCAGGAACATTTTATGATAATTGTTTAAGCCTAACGTCTGTAAACCTGCCAGTGCAGACATAAGAAAGGATTTTAAGCCCCCTCAAGTACGGATATGTACTGCAACTGCTGTACGTACCGCACACAGGATTCACCTTTCCTAATGTTTCGTAAAATATTTCGCGTATCTAAAAATTTACCACGAAAGTCTTACTCCGTTGAAGGCATTAATTTTACAATTAACATGCAAAAATTTTGTACCTCATCTGTACATAATGGCTGAGTATTGTGACATATGCGCTTTTATCTCGCTGACTGCGATATTAGAACGGAAAGTGTGGCGTTGTTATTAACAGTTGGAAGTGAAACTCGGAGACCATGTGTAGCCGCCATACACACCAGCAGTTCGCTGTGTTGCGCTGTTGAGAGAACGCACGCCTAGAAACTTTGGATTTCATGCAGTATGCGTTATTACTATTCTTGGCAATATGCTGTGACGTCTCCTTACAAGATGTGGGTTAAACTACACATTTGTAACAAACTGCTGTTCTTGGAAAGTTATTTCACCACCGGATTTAACATAACTGATCGTCGCAGAGTCTGGTGAGAAAGAGACGGCTCCTGTGCGCCGAGTAAGGATGTCGTATCAGGTTGGTGTATTCTGTCCGCGATAAAATCCGGGCAGCGTTTATGGAAATGAGAAGTCTGTGTAAAGAATACTTGTGCTATAAATGAAACGTAACTGCCGTAGAAGTAAGAGGGAATTAAAACAAGGGAGGCGGTGTGGGTGTAAAATAACATTGAGGCGCGTTCGCGTAACTATTGTTGCCGTGGTAAAGCAATAAATATTACATATTCTGAGTGTGTGTCTGTAGCCTTAATTATTCAGCATGGAAAGCGCATGCGCCGTATTATATTGTCGTCTGTGGCCTGTCTGGCTGTACCACATTTTTCCACATTATTATCATAAACAGCACGATGATCAGACAAAAAGTTATTGAACATAAAATGTATGTTTTGATTTTCTCTTCAACTTTTGGCTGAAATATTTCTCATTCTAAGAAGTAAGTCACCGAGATATTACCGTACATGTGCATGTGTCTTTATGTAAAGTGCCAGTCCTTATTGTCGTATTTTAATTAAACTTGAATTTTCTCAACATCGAAAAATACATAATATGAAATTTCATGAAAATCCGTCCAGTGGGAACCGAGTTGCTTCATGCGGACGGACAGACAAGGCAGACATGAGGAAGCTGATAGTCGCTTTTCGTAATTTTGCGAACGCTCCTAAAGATAGCATAGAAAAAATTAATCACATGTTGTTACAACAGTCCTGCCATTTCTGTTCTGTTTAGTCAGGTATTAGTACTGACCGTTTTCCTTCTAATTTCGTTTCACGTTGCTCACTTTCTGTACGGTTTTGCCTGTCTTTCTGTACGCATTCACAGAATTTTTTTATATGTATTTCAGATTATATTACGTAATATTTCGACGTCCCTGTATTCTGATCTATGAATTTTTTGAGCTTCTTTTATATTATTCACACTTTATTTTGCCGTAATGTTACATTTTACTAATGAATAGGGTCCCGTCTTACAACCAACAATTCTTTTATTAAATAGAAGTTAAAAGTATAAAAACATATAAAACGTCCGGTTTCGGCACTAATGTTCCATCATCGGGTTTTTTTCAAGTAACACAGTACCCAAGTTTACATTAGTTGTTGTAAATGTACATGCAAGCCAATTACTCTTTGAGAGAAGGCCTTCTCTGTATATTAGGTATTAAAGTTTTATAAAAAGTCGTTAAAATGTTGTGTTAAGTTATAAAGTTGTGGGGTTGTTTTGTGTCGTAGGGTGTTAATTGTGGAAGTTATGATGGTCTTACTTCTTTGGTATCCTGTAGTCTTGTTGATGTAGATTAGTTTTTTGTCTTCTTGGCTGGACTCCTTTTGATATTTTGTTGTTCTGCAGGTTTTCCGGGGATGTAGGTTGTTTATGTTGAATTGGTCCTTTCTTCGTAGTGTCTTTTATTTACGTTGGTTGGTTTTTTTGTCTTCTTGGTAGGGATGTATTTTTTGTTATGATGAATTACTTCTGTGGTGTCTTGTGGCTATTCTTTGATGGGTGGTCGATCTTGTTGGCTGGTGGTATTTTTTCTTTTCTACCCATTCGGTGTTGTCTCGTTGTTTTGAAGTTCTGTGGTTGTTCTTCTTCAGTCGTATTCGTGCTCGTGTGAACGTTATTCTTAGAGTGCTGTCCTATAGAGGTTGTCTTCAGGTAGTGGGTTTGCATTGTTTTTATAAGTTCTTATTTCTTCATTTTTTGTTGTTTTTTTTTTTTTGTTTTTTGTCTTCTTACAGATGCATTTTGATGGAGGATGCAATTGTGCTGTTGTTGTCGTATTCTGAGACGATGTATAAAAGAGGAAATAAAGCTCCTATACCTTAAAAAGCAACATCTGAACAAACAATTATACTACACACATATACAAATAGCTAACACATTGGGTAACAATTGGAATATCATAGAAGAATCTATTAACGAAAAAATTAATATTGATTCTGAAAATAAGTACAAAAACATCAACAAGAAACTAGAAAATTTAAAACAATACCAAACACCCAATCCTACCCAAAAAACAGAATTCTACCCTCGAGTCATCAACAACACAAACATAACATTCACGAATGAAGAGCTAAATATCCTAAACCAAGGTTCAAAATACAATACCAAACAAAAACCTAAAAACTGGATTAGAACTCTTGCCTTAGAAGCAGAAACAGCAATCAACGAACTGCCTATAACAGAACAAGACTATACCAGATGGAAAGTTGCAAATACCATCACAAAACTGTATAACTCTAAACAACACCAATATAGTAACCATAAAGAAAATAAAACACTGAAAGCCATAAAAACAAAACTACAAGAAAACAAAGCCACGATCACACGAGCAGATAAAGGAAACACAATAGTTATTATATACCAAACAGAATACAATCAAAAAATCAAAGACTTAATCACATCAGGCCAATTTAACAAACTGGCTAAAGACCCCAATAATATATTCCAAAAATCCCTCAAGACACGTGTCAAAAAACTAAAACTTACAATTTCCAACTACCAACGACTTAGACTGATAAACATCAACCCGAAAGCCCCCAATCTGAAAGGGCTTATAAAACTACATAAATAAAACCTTCCCATCCGACCTATTGTAAACTGGAAAAATGCACTGCTCTACCAAACAGCAAAACTGTTCACGGAAATATTAAAACAATCCATCACCCTCCCAGACGCCTTCAACATAAAGAATACCCCACATCTACTAAGTGACTTACAAACAATAAATATCCACCACAACTACAGACTAGCTTCCTTAGACATTTCGAACATGTACACAAATATCCCAACTGAGGAATTAAAACATTATTGAAAATACACTAAAGAATAATTTAATAGATTCTGGTCACATCCAAGAAATAATAACCGTTTATGACCTAACAGTGAAACAAAATTACTTTTCCCATAATGAACAATTTTGGCAACAAACATCAGGCTTAACAGTGGGCGCCCCATCATCAGCATTTTTGGCCGAATTCTTCTTACAATACATAGAAAATATTCACATTATAGACATACTAACAAAAAACAAAATAATAGGGTATTTCCAATACGTAGATGATATTCTCATCCTATACGACCACATCAGTACAAATATAAATACATTACTAAATGAGTTCAATCAAATACACCCCAACCTAAATTACACCCTAGAAATAGAAAAGAATGACTAATTGAACTTCCTAGATACGACAATAACCAGAACCAACAAAAACCTTAAATTTAACATCTACAGGAAACCAACATACACAGACATCATTATACCCTATAATTCCTGTCACCCCACCCAACACAAAATAGCCGCCTTAAGATATTTCACTAATAGACTAAACACATACCCAATAGAACAAACAGAAAGAAACAATGAAAAGACTATAATCCAGAACATAGCACACAATAACGGTTTCCCAATCCACATCATCAATGAACTTCTAAAAAGCCCCCAACACAAAAAAGACCAGAACAAAAAACTAGAAAATGGGCAACTCTCACATATTATGGCAAAGAATCATACCAAATATCTAAAATATTCTAGCATACTAATGTACAAATAGCTTACAAAACCAGAAATACTCTTCAATATTTGCTAAATCAAAAACCTAAACATACAAATTTATATGAAAGAAGTGGAGTTTACCAATTAACATGTAGCGATTGCAATAAAACATACACAGGCCAGACAGGAAGAAATTTTGAAAAAAGATTTAAAGAACACTTACAAGCTTATAAATACAATCCCCAAAACTCAAAATTCGCGCAACACGCCACAGAATCTGATCATACCTTCGGGAAGAAAACAGACATCTTGACAAACAAGTTCATAGGCAAAAGGAGCAAATTCTTAGACACAATGGAAAAATACTATAGATATCAAGAAACAAAAATAAATAACCAAATAAATGACAAAAACACTCTCATACAACAAAATATTCGAGACTATACTTGAAAACCAAACAACTGAAAACAGCACCTACATATAAACACGACAAATACCTACACCAAATAATCAATACCTACCCTACCACGTGACACAACCCCAGCAGTATGTATAGACAAAAATCAAAACACAACCAGTTCACTGCACATCACACTAACCAAACAGGCTCATAGCACCAGTAATCTACAAGTAAGAAAAACAACATAACAGTACAGTGCTCCCTCCAAAGACAACAAGGCTTCAATATCAACTAATCGCCAAATTATACATCGTCTCAGAATACGACAACAACAACACAATTGCATCCTCCATCAAAATGCATCTGTAAGAAGACAAAAAACAAAAAAAAACAAAAAATGAAGAAATAAGAACTTATAAAAACAATGCAACCCCACTACCTGAAGACAACCTCTATAGGACAGCACTCTAAGAACAACGTTCACACGAGCACGAATACGACTGAAGAAGAACAACCACAAAACTTCAAAACAACGAGACAACACCGAATGGGTAGAAAAGAAAAAATACCACCAGCCAACAAGATCGACCACCCATCAAAGAATAGCCACAAGACACCACAGAAGTAATTCATCATAACAAAAAATACATCCCTACCAAGAAGACAAAAAAACCAACCAACGTAAATAAAAGACACTACGAAGAAAGGACCAATTCAACATAAACAACCTACATCCCCGGAAAACCTGCAGAACAACAAAATATCAAAAGGAGTCCAGCCAAGAAGACAAAAAACTAATCTACATCAACAAGACTACAGGATACCAAAGAAGTAAGACCATCATAACTTCCACAATTAACACCCTACGACACAAAACAACCCCACAACTTTATAACTTAACACAACATTTTAACGACTTTTTATAAAACTTTAATATCTAATATACAGAGAAGGCCTTCTCTCAAAGAGTAATTGGCTTGCATGTACATTTACAACAACTAATGTAAACTTGGGTACTGTGTTACTTGAAAAAAACCCGATGATGGAACATTAGTGCCGAAACCGGACGTTTTATATGTTTTTATACTTTTAACTTCTATTTAATAAAAGAATTGTTGGTTGTAAGACGGGACCCTATTCATTCGTATATTATACAAACCAACGGAGATGACTAACATCAAATTAATTACATTTTACTGTTAAAATATATATTCTCATAAACATTTTTCAGTATTACCTTTAAAAATAGTTACGGCTAAAGCTAACACAGGTGTGCTACATACTCGCGTTGAGAGATGCATTTTGTTCAACTGTATAAGCTACACCAAGCATCCGAAACATTCTCTGCAGAATTACTTGCCATGATCCTCCACAGAAAAGATATATACCGGCGGAAGGCAACACATCAAAACGTTCTGCTACGTAAAATACCTTTTAAATTGTAACTTATGACATTTGTTTAATTTAGATATTGTGAAAACAAGTGCTATTAGCCTCCAATCATGTAAGATGATTATTTTTTTAGAAGTACGTGTTTCTGCGTGCTGAGGTAGGACTTTTTGAGAAATGCGTGTTTCTGCGTGCTCAGGTAGAATTTTTTGAGAAATACGTGTTTCTGCGTGCTCAGGTAGGATTTTTTTAGAAATACGTGTTTGTGCATGCTCAGGTAGAATTTTTTGAGAAATACGTGTTTCTGCGTGCTCAGGTAGGAGTTTTCCAGTTAGGTTCTTTATCTCTTTTAATGTAGCAGCAAACGTCTTTTATTTCGTTCTCCCAATTTTGTTCTTTGTTTCCGAAGAAGCTATTTATGTTCTGTGTGTGTGTGTGTGTGTGTACACACACACACACACACACACACACACACACATACATATATATTCCAAAGCTTACCAGAGTAGGTTACACTACTGATTAGAACTCCGAGTGTATATACACCTCTGTAGATGAAAAGACCTATATAGAACATTACGCTTTGTTGCTTGATAGTTGCACCAAAATAGATGTGTTGTACAAGCAACAGACGCCTTGATATCACTGTGTTTCTATATGCTACTGCTGCTCCTTTCCTCCGGTGTACCAGTGGCCCTTCTTCGGGCTACCATTGGGTGTTTCACGACCCAACAATACCTCTTCGTCTTCGTGATTTTCTAATGTCGTAACACCTTTTATCTGTCATCCCAAACAGATATTCATTTCGTTATCGTCCGCAGTAAATTCGTTTATCATTAATAGTATTTCTGGCACCTTAGTAGAAATGGTGTGATGGTGCAAATTATGTAAGTGGGAGCAGTCCGTAAAACGATGATATTATTATACCCAAAACTCTGCCATTGCGTCGCCAATTGGATCAGTCGTCATACTATGCACGTTGTGGTTAGCAGCTTCCCAAAAACTGTCGCGTGTAGGCGCAATACGAGGGCCGATCAGAAAAAATTGCGTTGTATCTATGTCTTTTCTTTTTTATTTTCAGCTTTAATAACATACAAGTATTTCAACGTACTGCTGTGCCATTACTTTTCCAGATAGTCCTCAACAGCTGAAGGAGTTTGAGTGTCGTCGGATAAGCTTTGCTGTTCCCCGTTGCCATCAATCCTTCTCACATATTATCAACCATCATGTTGTGATTGTTTACACTGCACGATCGTATTTAAATTTATGACGCCAAAAAGTTGCTTTAGAGCTGGAAACAGATGATAATCACCTGGCGACGAATTCTCATAATGTAATTACAATAACTGTATGTTTTTAACCTTTCAAAGTGTAGCGGTAACTTTACATACCACCCGGTTTAACATTAAAAAAATTCTACGTGGTGCCCACATTGCATTTATGTGTTTTGTACGGATCTCAGAACAAACAGCAACTTTTGCCTTATGGAACATTAAGAAACTGGTTTTTATAACCGAAGTAGAGAGTGTTTACAGCGTGGTGCGCACTGAGTCCTTATATAAAACAGATACGCTTCGTCTTTAGAGGGTTAATTACGAAAATCTTCACATGTAAACCTATTTTTTGACCTAATCTCGTCCTTTTGAGTCAGCCATAATGCATTGTGGCTGGGAACTTGGCAAACCCATGTGGACACGAGATCAAGAAGTGTCCCATTACCATCTGCCTGGAAATGTACCCCTGTTTCCTTACTAGACAGCTACGTAGTTACGTCACAATACGGCTTTCTGTAGTATCCCTCCTGGCACATTATCTTTAATTAATGCGCATCATCCAAATCTGCGTAACATTTGTAACTGATCAGTTTCTTTCAAACTATGGAACAACCATATGAAATTTGACTCACTCATAGCGGTAAATGTGAAGATTGCTGTTGTCTGAGATGTGACGCTATGTAGTGTTGTAGAAATTTACTGACGTTTCGGAAGAGCATGCTACCCTGAAAACACAAGATAGCATGTTTTTCAGAAATTATGGTAACTTCCTACCAGACTATGCGGAGGCGTACCCCAGAAGAAAGGATTCATTTGTTTTCTGGAATGTGATGCCATTTACTCTGGTATAAGTGTACTTGAAGTGTATTTCAAAGGAACTTGCTCTCTACCTCAAGACAAATGAAGACAGCCTGATGATGGAGCCCTCTGACGTATTTTGCAAGACAATTCTGTTTCTATAACGTCTTCCTGTTGCATGCATTGCCTCTTATCGACTTGTCGGTCTTTGGTGTGATATTTTTGAGGTCTTCCAATCACATTTTCTGTGTTTTGTTACTTTTCCGTCAGCTCATCTTTTATCGTAATTGCCCTAACGGCATTATGTGAGGGTAGAGTTTGGAATGTAATGTAGTGGATACAGTCATACAGGAGTCCCCTCTCTACTTCGAAAGATACACTTCGTCCGTCTACCCTTCTACCTCCACGAAGACGGAGAAATATGTGGTTCCTTTAAAAGCATAAGCGTCAAATTCTCTTAGACTTGTTGCATTTTGGGCAGCGTACCCTCATTTCAGGTGTCCTTGAAGGCCATTCGTGTGACGAGCGGAGGTGTTGTGTGATGTGTGTGCCTATAGGAACATTCTGACGTAAGGGGATGTTTACCCCTAATTTATTGCCCACTAACTGGTAACAACAAACACATCTCGACAGTAACCAATACAAGAAAGATCAAAAGTACACACTGCATGCACTGCAACAGTGTGATCCTATATATTCACACTGTCACGTACATGTATTTTTTTTTAAATATAATTTTATCTTGGTGGTGGATATGACGAATACTTTCTCCGAAATTTGGTCAGGTGTAATGCGGTAGATAGTAGTCTTAGGCGTTTAAGGTGGAGGTAGCAGCTTCCCCTGAAACGTTGTTGTCTACCAAATTACACGACGTAATATTTCAAAAAACAATTCTATATTGCGTGATTACACCGCTGTAATGGGCCTATATGACACCTTTTTATGTGTGCATAGTATAGTGTGTGGAGTTCCGGGAATAATAAGGAGGCTTTTATCATTATACTGACAGATAATTCTTTGTTTGACTGTATTATTAGGAGCGGGTGACATCGAACCCGAAAGTATATAAATCCTAAACTTCTCTGCTAACCACCACAGTATGGAGACAGTTCTTCCTGATAGTGTATACGGTGAACGCTGTGGTGTTATCTAATTACCTGAAGTGATGGTTATTAACTCTGTGGAGCAGAACCGCTCTTGAAAAGCTGGTAGTTCCTCAGCCATTTAAGAAACTGTCCACATTTTATGGAACCCGCAGGTTCATTACCGTATTCACAAAAGTCCGCCTCTGGTCCTTATCCTGGGCCAGATCAGTCTAGTCCACGCCCTCCATACCGCGTTATTTAAGTCCATTTTAATCTTGTTCTTCCTGCTAAGCCTAGATCTTCCAAGTTTTTTTTCCGTCAGGTTTCTCCACAAAACCGTGTATGCGCCTCTCCTCTCTCCCATTACATGCCACATTTTCCACCCATCTCATTCTGCTTGATTTTATTACCAGCGTAATATCTGGTCCCAGTGGCCGCGCGGTCTAAGGCGTAGGTCTGCGGCTGAGCGCTTGCTGGGATCTGTGGGTTCGAATCCCACCGGGGACATGGATGTTTGTCTTGTACATTGTTTGTGTTGTCAGGTAGGGGTCTTCGTGACGGGCCACTCCCTCGTCCAGAGGAGTCCTACCGACTGTGGTGTGTGCTTGAGTGTGATCAAATGAAATCACAAAAACCCTCGACACCTACTGTGAACAAGTAGGTAGAAGAGGGAAGGACTGAGAAAGAAAGATAATATCTGGTGAGGAGCAGAATTGGATGTCGTACATACGAGCGACTCGAGAGTCATTAATGATTATGTCTTCCCTGTTCGTAATTAAGTAACGCGCAATGTAGAAATAGCGAGGGATTATAGTTATAGCTCCACCCATTCTTAACTTCAACACTAGACCGAGGCGAGTGGTCAGCTTCACTCCTCGGCAGCTACATTCTCGGTGAAACAACTCTGGGTATCCTTCGAGTAGGAGGCTGGGTTCCACAGCCGGTCTGGACGCCGTGATGAAGACGAAAATTCCTTCTTCTACCGGGAAAGTAACTTTGATGCACCTATCTTCCATGCCGCAGTCATTATGTGTACTGAACTACCCTGGATTTTCGCAAAGCTCTATACATTTTAAATATACGTCGGATTATTGAGTAATCAGAAAATTAGACATGCTGTGTACAGACTTTTCACAACCCGTTAGAGAATCCGTATGTGGCCTTATTGTGCTTTCGGATCTAGGTCTTGGTAGAAGTTCGTTCTCCAGTAGCAATTCCAGATATTCAACGCACGAAATGTTTACTGTCATTCTCGAAAGGCCGGTATAAGTGGTGATTGAGGAGTGAAGGCCAGTACTTTGGGAGGTGATAATATCTGTCGTTGTGAAAAAAATCCGTATGAACATTCAACTAATTGTGAATATTTACCGAGATAGACCTTTTGGAATCTACAAATACAAAAGCATTGTGAATGGTAATAAAGAAGGATAAATTACTTACTGTTAGTGCTATTTTAATTTTAATTTAAAGTTTAAAGTGGTGAATTTCTTACACAGAAATGACAGATTTGCTGCAGTTCACTACAGATGTTCGAAAACCCCACCGCCACCCTCTGCACTTTGCAACTAATGTGCGAAGATCCCGTGTTGTTCGTCTCAGTTGATCGTCACGTTTCTTTATGCGGGCAGCAGCATCCAAAATGCGAGCGAGCAATTGGTGTCCTGTATTTATCTTTCTTTTGTAAACTTCGCTGTTGAACCCCACAAACAACAGAGAAGAGAAAGCGAAGAAAAGTGCGCGCCAGATTCAAACAACTCTATCTCGGTAACCATTCAGAATTAGACACATTTTCAATATAACTTTTTTTTTCTCATAATGCCCGATACTATCACCTTCCATAATACGGGCCTTTCCTCCTGAATCACCCTGTATTTCAGTAGTATCATATATCCACTTCTTGGTTTCGTCGCTGGTCTAAATGTCTAAAAATTTCTTGTCTCCTTTTTACTTGACTCATCTCTATCCTTTGAATTTTATTGCGTAAATTTTGTAAATGGAAACTGTAAACTGCCTAAACACGTATTTGAGACCTTTTTTGTCTCTTGGCAGTTAATGTCTCTGCTACCAAAATTCTGTCCTTCTGCACACCAGTACCTTTTTATATTTCTCTTTCTGCTGACATTTTACTGTTGGTTTAGCTGTATGTCTGTGTATCTTTCTTGCATCTCATCGATCCTTGCGTACTGGTTCCTAATATAATTTAATATCGATCTACATTAGTTAATTTTATGTAAATCGTAATGGCGGGTTCAGTATTGTACGCATATCGTAACAGTGTCAGCGCATTATGTCTGTTACTGCGTTGCTTGTAGTTCTCAGTGTATGAACGATTACTTTTATGACATCGTATATATAGGGCATAATGATAATTTCACTATAACACTGATAAGTGCGAACACTTAACGCTGTGTTCTTTTTCTCTTTTAACCCTTTAAAGACGAAGAATATCTTTTTTATATAAGGACTCAGTGCGTACCGCGCTGTAAACAGTCTCCACTTCAGTTATAAAAACCAGTCTCTTAATGTTTTATAAGGCAAAAGTTGCTGTTTGTTCTGAGATCCGTACAAAACACATAAACGCAATGTGGGCACCACGTAGAATTTTTTAATGTTAAACCTGGTGGTACCTAAAGTTACCGCTAGGCTTTAAAAGGCTGAACATCAAACGCTTCTTGGCTACACTCATGTAAACTATAAATAAACAATGAAATTACGATAAAGTTTCCTTTGTAGTGAAGAAAGACAGAAGTACACCATATACTGAATGCGTCAGCAATGTAAATTATTGCAGACAAGAAAAATGAAATTTGTAGATCTGTATCTCTATGTATAGGGTCTTATAAATATCTTATTTAATATACGCTTCAAAAACATGCTATAATGGAGAACTGTATGGAAATCATAAAATTGACTTCTGTCCAAAGCAGTCTAAACAGAACAAAGATTTCTTCTTTCTTTTCTTTGCCCTTTCCTCTCATAGCAGGATGGATGGACCTGTGTTCGGCACCATTCTGAACTGTTCAATATAGGATTTCGAAATTGCAGCCTACGCATAGCGTCTTTTCTTTTACATATCTCCGAATCAGTAAAACTTACGGGAAAACAGTCTCTACTTTAGTTATAAAAACCAGTCTCTTAATGTTTTATAAGGTAAAAGTTGCTGTTTGTTCTGAGATCCGTACAAAACACATAAACGCAATGTGGGCACCACGTAGAATTTTTTAATCCTAAACCTGGTGGTACCTAAAGTTACCGCTAGGCTTTAAAAGGCTGAACATCAAACGCTTCTTGGCTACACTCATGTAAACTATAAATAAACAATGAAATTACGTTAATTGCAGCCTACGCATAGCGTCTTTTCTTTTAAATATCTCCGAATCAGTAAAACTTACGGGAAAAATGTGCTGCACATAAAACATTTGTGTCAGTCTTCTCTACAACTTCTCAAACATTTTTCACGCCGGCAAACATTTAGCGAGTTACGCTGTAAATGTGCGCAGACGTTTTCTTTTAAATTGTCCGTTATTTGTGTCCGATTTTACAAGAAAAATGTTAGTCTCGACAAATTTTCATGAAGTTCTCCGTTCATGAAAATCAGTTCGGCTCTTCTCCATTTGTTGCGTGCATAGAGACGGACGGGAGGAAAGAGCCGTTACACTGGGCGCTCGTTTGAGATGTGAAGACGTCTGAAAATTAGAAGCAATTGCGCCGTTGTTTTATCTTAAACCTGTGCAATACAGAGATGAATATACGTATTTCTTGGCATCTAGTAAGGTAAACGCATACTGTAATCTGTATTTAATGCTTCCATCCTCATACGCTGTGCGGTCTTTTGCATGCTATTTGAGAAACCGCTAAATAATCAATAAAAGTCAACTCTTGCTAGGCAGGTTGCGTGATTATACCTTAACAGCCGGTTAAATAATTAAATGTGGTCGGTGTTTCCACGAGATGGATGACCAGAAGGCTGTGTTTTCATTGCGGCTGGTGTAACATGCAGTGTAGTAGGAGGCTGCGTCATGCATTAAACATGTTACATGAGCAGTTGGCTCTGGCTACCTTACCTGCTACAGGTACACGTCTGTACATTCCATAGGGAAATTTTGTGTTGCTCACAGTACCGCGTAATTCTGCATGGAAGGAAATTGAAATTTAACTCTTAAAATTTTAGTACCGCCCTTTTTAAGGGGCAGTATTCGGTCCTAATTCAGACGTAAATTTTTTTTACAATACGGGATTAGAAATTTTGAAAAAAAAGTTGGATTTGCCACTAAGAGTGCATAAAAAATATTCAAGTATTGATTTAATTCGATAGATGTTTCTTTTAAATGGTTAAGTGCATTGCCGAAGCTTCTTTTCATATAATCTGTAACATGTTTTCGTTTGTTTGTTTGTTTGTCTGTCTCTCTGTCTGTCTGTTTGTGTGTTTGTTTGTTTAAAAATGCAAGCCCTCCAACTTCACAATTAGCACCAAGTCGTGAGGCTTCACTGCTTCAAAACCACAAACGTGCGTGAATCTTAACAAAACATGTCGTGTCGAAGGATGACAATAAATCAACTTGATGAACGCTCTGTTGTTGTTTAGTTTAATAATTTTACAAAAACCTGAACGATAGAATCTCTGGGGCTAGAAGCGATGTCTGTAATAGAATTACGTTCGTGCATAAGGTCGTAATTTTATCTTTCCATGTAGCTGATAGGACCTGATATTTGTAACAATGCTGTCGAGTGTTACTACGTAGCAGTTCTTATAATTGTCACCAAGAAAATTCTGACTTGTTACCTCGATCAAATCCACGGCCGCAGTCCTGTCAAATTCATTGTCAGACCTTCATCCTAACATCGATGTTGCTGCTGAATGCTGACAGGTACGTAAAATAAAGCAGTGTAAACAAGAACGCTATTTAGATATTATAAAATCTAGAGCTACGCTAGTGTGTTCATGTGGTTCAGAACGAGGCACTGTTGAGAAGTTTTGCTTGTTGATCTGCTATATTATAGGTGAAACCTTATACGTAAATATTTAACCAGAATACTTGTGATTTATGAACATTTTAAGTAAAATATATTAAAAGCATAGGCTTGCATGTGGCCCAGTTTTATTTCTGCACAACAGCCCTCTTCAAACCCTTAATATCTGTAGAACATTTTTGAATGACTATGAATTTTTGCGGAAACCGTGTGTAATAAATCTGTATTGTCTGGGTGTAAAAATCGAATAAAACTTTTAAAGCATAATACTTCTATTTTTTTAAGAAATAAAACACTTGCTCACATTTGTGAAAAGCAAAATTTCATTATTGGTGATCTAATATGAACCCAGCACAAATTATGCACAAATACAGCGAGGAGAATAAGAAAGTGTAATTAAAAATGGCAAAAATTATGAAAACAAACGTATCATTTATACAATAAACTTATGCACATCTCGCATACACAACAATACACTCTCTTGTTTACTCCTACATGTTTCGGCGCAACTATTTAAAACTAATTAGAGCAAAATGTGTGTCATTATGCCCTGTGCACAACAACACACAATACAGGGGTCAGATCCGTAATGAATCAGCAATAAGATTAGATGTTTGTGCATATTGGCGAAACCGGCGATATACCAGGCATATAGAATTTTAACCACGTTTTAAGGGATTCTGCATTTTTTAATTCAGCAGTAGAAATCATTACGATAAAATGTGTACGACTGTTTTAGTGTATTACACTCTAATGGATTTTAAATATCTGTGTATAGATCCTCTGAAGATGGCGGAGTTTCGTCGAAACATTTAAGACTACGAGTATGTTAGGTGTGCATTTGTTGGTTTTATAAATTATAAATGTAGTCACAATGCACGGAATTAATATGGTTAAAATTACAAAAACAAGTTTAAGATGTTAAGTTTATGTTAGCAGATTTATTGTAAAGGACAAATGCTTGCGGAACCCATATAAATCGGCCGCGAAACCCCAGCGTTTCGTGGAACACAATTTTAATACCACTTGTATATAGATTGTACTGATCAGTAACAGTATGCCTGCTTTAGTTGTATAAAGTGCTCGTATGATCGTCCAATCAAATTATTTTAAAAAGTATTCCTATTTCGTAATCACAACTCAAATTTTGGACATTGTCACAAGCTAAAACTCTGCCTGTTTTGAGCTTCTGCTGTAGCCGAACATTGGGAAATGTTTGTATGTGTGTGTGTGTCGAGCCTCACCCCGAGAAGGACCCACTGACCCTCCGTCCTAGGGTTTTCGCTACGACAGGGTAGGAGGATCGAAGGAAATAAAAATATAAAGGGGTGTGAGGTTGGGGGCAAGAGGGGGTAGAAATTAAAGGAATATACGAAGGTCTGCTGAACTGGCGGCAATCTTTTTTGGGAGAAATGAAAAGAAAGAGACATCAACTTTGAAGTGGGCACGAAAGAACAGATTGGTGGTGACCGAAATAAAGTGGGTCACTTCTACCAATACGTGAATTAACCTTTTAAAGCCCAGCAGCAACTTTACATACCACCAGGTTTAACATTAAAAAATTCTACGTGGTGCCCACATTGCGTTTATGTGTTTTGTACGGATCTCAGAACAAACAGCAGCTTTTGCCTTATAAAACATTAAGAGATCGGTTTTTATAACCGAAGTGGAGAGTGTTTACAACGCGATACGCACTGAGTCCTTATCTAAAACAGATACGCTTCGTCTTTAAAGGGTTAATGGTGGTTAAATAAAGATGGAACCTGTAGCTAGTAAATGTATTGATTGTGATTAATAAAGCGTGAACTCAGTGCAACTAGTGAATGTATTAGGGGTAAATAATAAAGGTGTGATACCTGACCGAAAGTAATCCATCCTCTCATCGGGTGTGCTGGTGGGACCTGCACCGTACGAACGACGGTTGCATTGCTGACTAGTCGATGTAGCTATGTCGAACCATGAGGCAATATGCAGAAAAGCATTTTTAGATCCTGGGATTCAATACTATGGTGCGGGCACTTAAGGCATTCATCGCATTTAGAGATTTCACAGCATTCGGTGTCTAAAACTGACGAGCTGATCACATAGCTCTCTGCTTACAACGTTTAGCCCTACTAACGAATGCTGTGCCCTGTTGTTCGCAGATGCACCAGTCTGTAAGTCAGGTCAACAGAAAGTGCACGGGGTCGGCCGCCAAGAAGCAGCCAAGATCCTCTGCGAGCTGGATGGGAACCCTCAGGACGGCATTTACTTCACCTGGAAGTTCAATAACACAGCCGAAATCATCGACATACCCGCTTCGCACGTCACTATGGATCGAGCCCGCAGCACGGCTTCCTATACGCCCATGACAGAACTTGACTTTGGTACGCTGCTATGCTGGGGACGCAACGAAATCGGCGTACAGAAGGCACCGTGTGTCTTCCACGTCATTCCAGCAGGTATGTTTTGTGTGGGCATTACATTCTGTATTCTGGTTGTCAGTGTTGTGGCATATGATTTATGGTTGCGTGTTTTGCTCATTACTTCACACTGAATTCTCCGCACCATCCTGTCCTAATGTTGCCACCGGGCTCAGACTTCATACAACATGCTCTGCATTCTTAATTTTCACACACAAGCCCTCCTGTTTTGACTGTATACACTCTTTACCTACTCTATTTTGTACATATTCCCCTCACTTAGCCTCTGTGCAAATTATTTTATTATGTCAAAAGGATCTGTTTTGAGTAGTCTGCTCTTTTCCCTGGGATGAAGTGACAGTTGACGGGATGGTAGCCGATATTAAAGGAACTGCAAAAATCTCAGTGCATTTTGCGTTTCTCCTGGCAGAGATTTGAACTAGAAGTCTTCAGTGTACGTATCGGGTGTGTTAAACGCTATCCTCTTATGTTCGGACCTTATGATTAACCTTTTAAAGCCTAGCGGTAACTTTACGTACGACCAGGTTTAACATTAAAACATTCTACGTGGTACCCACATTGCGTTTATGTGTTTTGTGTGGATCTCAGAACAAACAGCAACTTTTGCCTTATAAAACATTAAGAGATTGGTGTTTATAACCAACGTGGAGAGTGTTTACAGCGCGGTACGCACTGAGTGCTTATACAAAACGGAGACGTTTCGTATTTAAAGGGTTAAATACGTATTCAACTTTCTGAGACATATGTTAAGTTCTCTGTAATACAATGTGACATTTTAGACCTTCATTTCTAACTAACGGTACAGAATGTAAAACCTGGACAAACATCATATAATGACCAATCCACTTGCTACAGGCCTACCACAGTAGTTCTCATTGGATCTATTAGCCAATTGGTTGCACTAAGAGTAAACCCCCATGTATTCATCCATCAACCTGTCCAACCGTGCAGCCAGCAACCCAAGTGGCGGAAGCGGTATCAGAATGAGTTCGTCTCCATAATCCAGCGAACACACAACAAGAACCGTACGTATGAAAATGAAAAAAAAGGAGAGATGGGTAGCAAGAATAACCTCCTTCATGACAGAATAAGTCATTCGTCCAGAAGGTCGGGGGGGGGGGGGCGGAGAGAAAGGAAAGGAAAAAATTCAATTGAAATGATGTGGAAACGGTGAGTGGGTATGTATGTGTGTCTGTATAGACTGAGGAACGAACAAGACATAGAAAAATAGGGTAGTGGTTTGCAGAAGCAGAGCGAAAAAGGAAATAGAAGTTCAATCTTTAGTAGTGACCGGAACTGTAGCTGCTGTGTATTAGGAGAGGGTGGTCAAAATTGGGTAGTCGGTTTGAAGAGGGGAAGTTCTTGCAGACGACAGCCCCATTTTCAGTAGCTGAGAGTAAATAAAGTATGAGCGATGATACAGGAGTTGACCACGCCGAGCAGACAGACGGACGGATGAAGAGAGAGAAACAATCTACAGTAAACCTTATGACGCAAGCACTCGATCAAAGGAAGAAGTAGGTTAGGTCTCTTATCGACAAGTTCCATCCATCTTAGTTTCATATTTCAACACTCAAGCGAATTCTTTGTTTTCTCTTGAGATTTGTTCACCATCGATCTATATATAAGCTGGTCACATTTCATTATTTTGACCTCCAGTGTGCTGGGAGCGAAAAGCTCCATTATTGTCATCGATCGACTTCTCGCAAAGTTTCTGTATGTGAGACAGAGCACTGAGGGCGACAAATTTGATGTGGTTTTTAAAGGAAACGAAACTTAAATAACTGTGTATAATTGACACAGACCATCCATCACTTCTTTGTGCTGTGTACCTGTGAAACTACAAATGTTGGTGAAAATTTATAATAAGAACGGTGCTCTTGGAAAAAATTGGTTCTTCTTCTATCTTGTGTTTAAAAAAATTAGACACATGGTGCCCAAAAAGTTAATACCTGTCATCATTCTTTGAGGCTGCACAGCGTGTCCAAGAAAACAATGTCAGTCAATGTGTAGCGTCATATTTGTGACACTATTGACACATACTCGAGAGATGTCATTTATCACCACAGAAATGAAATACAGTCGAGCCCGGTTATAAGGACGTTAGTTTATGCGGCGCTTCGTCTATAGCGTCTGATATCCACTGGTACCAATTAATTCTTTACTGTTAACCATAACATTATACTCATCGGTTATAACGACACTAGTTTATAACGACAAAAAAATATTCAGTCTCGTCGATGACGTTATAACCGAGTTCGACTGAATTGCTATTCAGACTGCAGTATAGATTTTCCTGCACGGACATTCCGATCACGTGTGTCGCAGTCGCCGTTGAGTGTGACACGTGGCGCCCTCGAACTGTGTGTTTGGTCGACATATGCTACCGTTACAAATTTTCTAGTTCTACTTGTATTTCAATGATTACTCGTTTTACAAATTTTAATTAAAGAATTTTCACATCAACGCAGTTTAAAAATTGCATTATTTCAATATTTGAAACAGGTTCTCAATACAGTGAAAGTACACTGCTATATAAATACACAAAGCCGCAACGCGGACCTCAGACATTAGTTTCTGCCAAGCGACACTGAGAACTGCCTTTTTTTTTTTTTAAATTTTTTCCCTGCTTTTCTTCATGCATCTTGATTGTTTTAATTCGTGCTTTGAATTTCATGTTTGTTGTAACGATTTAAATACATCCACACTTGCGTGCTTTGAGGAGTCGGGATAACGCAATCAGTACAGTGACTACCCTACGGGCTGTACGGTAGCTTATCCTTTCACGGAAAGGGCAAGATAGGTTTCTCGTTTCCAAAAGCTTCCAGACCGGCTGTGGGGGTCCATGCAGATTCTATTCAATGGGTACCCTGCGTTCTTTGCCTGGAGGTATACGGGCCGGGGCATGAAGCTGACTACTCACCTCCATATGGTACAGAAGTTACGAATGATTGGAGTCATAACTCGACTCCCCCTTTCTGCCGTCACTTCCTGCACAAGGACAAATTTTTTTTCATTCTATGTGCACTACACATAAGTACATCACAGTATTGTACCGCTCACCAGATATTATTAGGGTAATCAAATCGAGGATAATAAGATGGGCGGGGCATCTAGCACACGTTGGAGTGAAGGGAAATTCATACGGTGTTCTATGAGGAAACTTGCTGGGAAGAGACAATTTGGAAGACCAAGGCGTAGATGGGAGTATGTTATTAAAATGTGTCTTAAAGAAACAGAAGGGGATCACGTGGACTGGATTCATCTGTCTCAGAGCAGGGACAAGTGGCTTGCTGTTGTGAATAGGGTAATAAGCCTTGGTGATTAAACATGAGTGGAATTTATTGAATACCATAGCTTCTGAAGATGAACTCCGTTGCATGGCGTTATTCATTTTTTGATACGTGAAGCACGATCTACATTTATTGAATATCTTAAAAATTGTACTATCTTCCATGTGTCGATTTGATACAATTTTTCTTGTTATTTTTTGATTCCGCTTAAGCGGATGAAACCCTTCGAGCTAGTGTAAAGTGTCAGTGAAAAAATCAGAGTTGTGCTAGTGAAACTCAAGAAAAACGTGTCTAACTGCAGATACCAAAAACTAAGGAACACCGCTGGGTGAACTCTTGGATTAAGATTAAACGTAGCATTTTAGGTTAGGAAAAAATTACTCGTTAGACTTAAGACTAGTTGTAATAGTAGAAGCCCCGAATAGGGGTTCTTAATAAAAGAAAAATGTTTTTCATTCTGATACTTACTGTAACCTGTATGAAACAATGTCAAAATTCGCTTATAAAAAGCCTTATTTTAATGTTATTACGAGCTTTTCAAGGCATGGGGCCGTATTGAATTTCTGTTGGGCCAATCAGAGACGTGCATTGCATTTTGCTCGCCGATATTCCTGTTTCAGTTGCTGTAATTCGGTTTTAGTTTAAGACGTCAACGAGATGTCCTGTTACAAAGTCCGTTAATGTGGCCCAACTTTCTTTGCCTTAAACGCGAGGAGTAAGAGACGCCCACGTTGCTTGTGCTGTCATGACGTCAGCCCACCCTGTGGGACAGCGCAGGTGCACAGAAAATCCAACGGCTTTTGTTTATGCTTTGACAGTAATGATAAAACACAAGCAATCTTCTTTATAGAGCTTTAATATGAGAAGTGAAGAAATCCACAAGACATTCGGCTAGGAATAGTAATCACAATGTTGGTTTCTGTCGTTCATTGCCAACACTGTGTTCAAACCAGTTTTCCTTACTCCTCCTCTGCTTTCCTATTACTTTGATTCTTATTCCTCTTTCCTACAGCCTCTCATTTTCTTCCGGTTCGTCGGACACGTCTTTAGAGTCGGGGACTTTTTAGCTTTCTTCATCGCGGAATTTTTTCTCGCTTTCTGCGGTTCTCGTTTGCTTCTCCCGTCCAATATTCGTCTTTTCCTCCATGTTCATTCATGCGAAGGATTCTGCTCTGTTTCCGCATTCTTTTATAACACGGGGGTGGTCAATCTTTGGAATTTATCGCCTCTACCCTTCCTCTCTCCATCTGTCCCTGGTCTCCCTACCACTTTACCTTCCGACATTCTTTGCTCTCCTAAAAGCTAAAGAATTATCCCGTTTAAAGTTCTTGTATTTCTTCGCCTCACGAACCTCTATTTTAGTTCTGTTCTTTAAAGTTAACACGCCATTTATATGTGTTAGAAAGTAACTTAGAATAATCGTTTTGCATCCGCCACAATTCTTCGCTGTGTTGAAAGTTGCTTTATTTGCCTTTTTCTATTTGATGGAATGGCCACTTTGGGGCCTGTTAACTCCGTCTTTCACGTTCACCCCATCCCTGAAACTGTAGAGATCTGTACAAGTACGGGAACAAAATAAAAAAGGGTTGTACTCAAGGAGAACACACGGAGAAGAAAAAAGAACTTCTAAGAACATTTCCCTGTTTATGGTATGTATATTTTATAGTATTTTGAAGCCGTATTAGTTTTATAGCTACAATCGGCATGCATAATCCTTTGTTTCTATGGCTTCCTACTTCATGACAGTAAACTAGAAGTGTGCCCAGCTTAAGTAACTTCGTTTTCGAGACGTATCTAACGTTTTCTTAGTAGAAAAACGGACGGTTCGGTTCAAGTTTACGAAGCCAGTTTGTTGGCTGGTCACCACTTTCAGCGTCTGGCGTCTGTGTGCGTCTATAAGTAGGGTAAGAGAGAGGCGACGACAAATAAGAATCAAAAGTTGCATTTGTTTTATGTTCACGCTTCATTTTCGGCGTTTCTCTGTCCTCTTCCTTCCTCGCCCTCCTTATTTAACTGAAGTGTGAGGAGATTAGGACAGAGGGAGCTGTAACAACGCCCCGCTTTACGAGCACCACTCCGCGAACTTTATGGATATGTCTCTTTTGTTTGTCCAGCGACGTTTTTATGTGGCCAAAAAAAAAATTTTAGGAATCGACATATTTCCTACACGAGTGCAGCGTAACTTAAAAAGTGTTCGTAGTGGTGCATTTGGCGCACAACTGGACTGAACGACCCAGTCGCATATATATTCCCACAGGCTGTGGACTTCAACCCCACTGAGGAGGGGGTCAGTAGAATAAAGCCATTCCATAACAAGCTCAGTAGCTTTAAACCCCAACTAGCTATCCCACAACTGATCAGTGCAACTAACATGAATAAGTCGTGGTCGCTTATACACCAATCCACACGGCATCGTTATCATATATCCCAGAAGACCGGAATCTTCAACAAATAAATGTTTACAGTACAAGAAATTTCAAATACCGCACTCCTGGTTAGCTATCTGTCTGTGGGCATTTTCTTTTTTGCGTAATTTCCTTAGCTTCTGAACAGGACGTGCCCCGTATATAACGCTTGTAACAATTTAGTGAACCATACGTCCCGTCCTTGTCCTTAGGCTTTGCGTTGAATGCCCACTGCCTGCCCAACAGTTTTCATAAGAATAAGCGTGAGAATTCGAAAATGGGTTTCCATTACGTGTAAACGTTTCGAAGCTTTTTTCTTCTGATCATATCCATTGTGCCAGTTAGCCTCTCGGAATGATTTATTCGTTTTTATTAGCGCTGGTTTGCTTAGGTGCAACAGTGGAAGAACCTGAACTTTCAAATCTTCTGGCACGTGAAGACGTGTCGTTGGGCGAGCAGTTCCGGAACTTTCGAAGACCTTAGTGCCTTCACCTTCAGGGTCAAGTAGCGCAAGAAGAAGGCACTCAGCCCTTTGAAACGAACTGCACATCCAACAACACAGCGTCACATCCCACAAGACTTGAGTCTTCATCACTACCGCTGTGAGAACCTCAAATCTCACAGTCTAAGGAAATGTTCCCAAGGCTTTTTGTGACATTTATTTATTTGCTATCATATCCATTTAACCATTTTAAGGAGGACGTAATAAGTAGCTTAATATTGGCATTAGGGGTACGGAGAATTTAAATATCCGCCACTACATAAGAAATCAATGCAGACAAATCTCCTGCATTCTTCGTATTCTTCCGCATCTTATGAACACTTTTTTTTTTTCGCTTTCAAGCACAACACTTTTCGTACAGAGATTCTTTAAATACTGCCTACACTACAGCCATCTTTATGTATACAGCGACCATGGCTGACGTCAAACCATTTAGAAACTTGTTTTATTCGATTCCATTCGGAGGCGCTCTAACAAGTACGTATCACCACCCGGAAGCTCAGATGCAGTTTGGCTGGGTTTTATGTGGTCTGCGCCAGCCTGTAGACTCTTAACTTGCGATTTGTTCATCGTGGTAATTCGTTATGCAAAAACCACAACGTTTTGTCTTCAGTTGGATTGAGTATGAAGTTATTGCTACACAGTTGGATGGACGCTTACGTAGAGTGTCAATATAACTATGCAATTCCACGGATGTAAATATTGAAATATGTGTGTTTTGTGACATCTTACATTAGAACATGAATTTTACAATAAGGAAGAATAATTCAGTGCCTGTTTCTTTAAGTCACAAACTTCCGTGCGTCAGTTAAGAGGTGTTGCTGAAGATTTAGGCAGTTTTGATTAATTTTAAATGATCCATAACCTGTGTGAAGCAATTGCATATGATAAAGCCAACGAATGCACGTAAGTGTATGCAAATATACTACACACACCGTATACTTCAGGGAGG
Source organism: Coptotermes formosanus (assembly GCA_013340265.1). NCBI lineage: Eukaryota > Metazoa > Arthropoda > Insecta > Blattodea > Rhinotermitidae > Coptotermes > Coptotermes formosanus. The sequence goes on along the minus strand of BLKM01000736.1, from coordinate 1,454,281 downwards.
TGCACTGTACTTTATACCATGTATTGTGTTTAACATTTAATATTTTACATCTGTGCATTGGTTCTAGTACTTCTGTAATATTTCGATGTACCTATCCTTTGAAGTTAATCACAAATATTTTTATAAGTATTCTAATCTTTAATATATTTTAAACCGTGTTTTATTTTTATAATTTAATATGTTGTAACTGTACATTGGTTCTAATACTCCTGTAATATTTCGATGTACCCATCCTTTGCAGTTCACCTCCCTGAAGACGGCCACATAAGAGTTCGAAACAAATAGGAGATTGAGGCTCCCAGACTTTCTAGACAGTCGGCACATGAAGGTGGTAAGGTTGTCAGCCCTACTCACCGGCCGCCTTTACCCCTCAGGAGATATCCCTGGTTCTCTTTTCTGTTAAGAGGTTGAGTCGACCACCGGACCATAGTGCGGCCGGAAGGATTAAGTCAATGAAAAATCCCAATGACCCAATGGGAAATAAGCCGCGACCTTCCGCCTAGTAACGCAGTGCCTCAACTGACTTGCACCACCGCATACCCCCGTGTATATGTGTGTCTGTGTGTGTGTGTCGTGAACAGTATACCTTTATTATTCAAATCATGTATCACGAACAACACTGAATTTATCTACATAACGGCTGTCGCTGTGTCATCGTGTTCGGAACTTCCAGTATCCCCCCCGCCCCGGCCGGAGAAGGTGTTCGCCTTAGATTTCTCGGGGTTTCGTCAGCCCCTTATTGACAACGTTCGGGGCTGTTTGCGCCTTAACATACCTACTGCTACTTCCTGCTACATCGTTTCCGCGTAATCCATAATCAGGGGGCTGTTAGCTCGAGAAGATGTTATTGAATGTCTCTTGTTCTTCGATGTCATATCTCCCATTTTAAATGTATTATGTAACGACGCTATCAACTCCTATGATTATATAGCGCCGGCTGCAGGGTGATACAACTATACGTGTTTAAACGAAGTAAGCAACTCTCATTGTTCTTTTCTGTATGCATTATGGAACTTAATACCTGCGCTGGACCCAGGATCCTCCGCCCTGTGTCTCTTTGTCTTCTTCACAATCATCACTCCATATTTTCTGCATCTGCCACCTTCCTTCACAAATCCCAAGTGTGTGGTCTTTCATATTCTCGCTATATACAGTAATCTTTCCGTCCGTAACATTTCTCTCTCTTCGCAGTCCTTATAATCTTGTGCAAGGGTCTAAGAGAGCTAATTTTATGGAGACAGTTAAGTCCACGACGTACGAACGAGTTGCTTTCCAAAGACCCATTTAGTCGAAACAAGTTTGTCCATAACAAATACTGTGAGCCTAGTTGTCAGTACTGCGTATGAAGTATGTAATTCAAATTGTAAATGTTATTAAAGAGCATTCGAATTTTAAATATTATTAAAGAGCACCCTGGACATACACAGAGATTAAAATATAGTTGATGATTCATTCCATGGTATCATCAGGGTCATCTTCAGCAACAGAGGTGGCTGGAACAGGATAGGTTGATGACACTGTTTACATTTTACTGGTTTCCATTTTACCGGATTTGATACAGGTTTGTTGCTTTTACTTTCTTCGGATATTTTAAGGGAAATTGACGCTAAATTTATACTAAAATACTTCCAGCAGTAGTTGGATTATATCAACACTACACCACAGGGCAGCTGGGAGAGGCTTGACCTTTGCATCTTCTCTTAGTCGTTTCCCTCAACAATGCTATGAGAAGTAGACAAGCCACTCTTCATTCTTACCTTCGAAGCGCGTTCGCTAGCTTACCGTGTGGCTTTCGTATTATTTCTAATTTTAATTATTTCGGATTTTTATAATTCGAATGTTTGGAAGTCAAAAGACTCGCTGCACATAATTCCTTTTGTTGGTCACATTTGCTTTTTCACTGTTATGAATTTGTATTCCAGGAAAGCCCGACAGCCTGCAGAATTGTACGATATTAAACCAAACTGCAGAATCGCTGCACGTGGAATGCACAGACGGTTTTGATGGTGGACTACCTCAAGAATTCGTCATGGAAGTTTATGACGCCGTGACACAGAATCTTGTGACCAACGTAACGTCACGAGTACCAGTGTTTACAGTCAATGGGCTCGAGTCTGGTCTTGGTTTCGATATATCGCTGTACGCAGCCAATGCCAAGGGACGCAGCGATCCAGTGCCGCTCCATGCTTACATATCGAAGGCCGCAGAGAAACATACGGGTGAGCGGAGTAGATGGTTGTTCCAGTTATAGGTTAGATATAGTAATTCATTGTGTATTGAACGACGATTTCTCAGTTGCATTATATGTATGGGTCGAATGAGTTTAGATGTTCATAAATAGTTGGCATGTGAGTTCGGAGGAAGGAGTCTCAGGGTATTATTCCTACATAACGCCTGCAAAGGTTGAAGGGAACCACAAAATCTCCGCCTAACAACAGCAGCCTAATCTGACCTAATTGGAAACGCGTAGGCCCATCTCCTGGATACAAGTTATGTGCCTCAGGTACTCTGCGTGCGAGACCAGAGTACAAAGGTCTCCATTCGATGGATATGAACCCGACCATCCAGTCGATTTGACAGGTGTAGCACCTGGCATCTGTCCAACAAGTTCGCAACTGCCTGTCACCTGTGGAGATCATGTTGGCTCAGCAGAATCAATACAAGGAACTTCACATACCAGTAATGTCACTTCAGGTTGATATTCTGATTATCAATCAGTTTCCTAATGCTACTTTCCAAGCATATTATTTTACCTGACAGTACGAATTGTGATATAATTGCAATGAATAACAGAAATTGGAGAGATGGAATTGAGTCTCAAATACACATGAACTATAGGCCCTATCTGTAGTATTCTGTGAAATAACTGTTTAGTCTAGGCAATAACAAATTAAAATATGGAATGGTTCCTCATTGTATGCTGTAACTGATGTCGGGTCATTCTATCCACTAACTGAGTTCAGGAAGTTATTCTATGGCATAGCTACTTCAAAGATTTGAATGGTTACACACTCTATGCACTAACCTGGCATCAAGTTGTTATTGTATGAAATGTGTAGTTTTAAGTGTCGAATGGTTCTTCAATCCATGCTTTAACTATCGTTGGATTGTTATTTTATGAAATGACTAGTTAAAGTGTAGAATGGATTCTCCCGTGCTTTAACTGGGGTGGTTAACGTATTACATGGAATAGGTGTGATTAGTGAAAGTGTTGAATGGTCAATCATTGTGTACTTGACAGGCCCATTTTCATTATTGTAAAAAATAACTAGGTAGTTCATGAAATAACGGATTTCATGCTTTAAGGGTAACATGTATCTACGTACAAGTATATTCTTTTTAGTACCAGTGATATCTAGCAAAAAATAAGGCATCACCATTCATTTTGCCAATTCATACACAGCAAATATCATATCACAGACTATAAGATACGAACTAAGCCTGAGGAGATATCTGAACTCATTAACTTTATGGACTTTTCTCATTGTATGTGTTGCAATTTAACACACCACGTTTTTGAGACAGGGTCTGTCCGACCCTTCACGTTTGCTTTTTCCAAAATGAACTGTTGCTACATCATGACAGTATACATTCTGATTAAACACAGACTAAGGGCAAAGTGGATTCATGTATGTTAAAATATGGCTGCTTGTAAATTAGGACAAATTAACTGTTCAGTTAGGCTGAAAGACATCTGCCTAATTTGCAAGTGTCATTCACTGCAGGATGTCATTAACCTTATGCTGTGTACTTGACTCGTGTTTATCATATGTGTTCCTAAAAGTGACGTCTTACTTCGGACTTCCGTCTTTAGTCTCCAGCATACAACATCTTGTATTGGATTATAATTTCATTTACGTACCTTGAACAGTGTAAAAATGCAACTTTTTATTTGGAGTTTTATAATACAGGCTAACTAATTATGTGTCCTGTCTTTGTATACTTTACATGGCATTAACTATTTATGCTTTTAAACCTTAATTTAGCAGTGTAAAATAGACAAGTTTTCTCAAATGATCTATATGTAAGCCATTCTTTAGTAAACTAACTGAATACCAACTGTAAGAATTGCTCTTTAAAGTCCCATAAATAGACTTGAACTTAAAAATGACTGCTGTGTGCTGTCATCCTCATTGGCTGAGTTCTCAGCATTAATGCTGTGTTTGTATACGACCTCACAATTAGCTTACAAAAAACAATTCTTTCTTACCAAGTGGCATTTGGATATATGTGCTGTGTTCTCAATACAGTTATAGAAATATACAATAGTTTTGAAATAAAATAGATGTATATTCGGTTTTGCAAGTGTCACGCAATTTGTGAAACCAGATTTTCAATTAAACCTACCTGGTGAATAGCATTGTTATTTTAACCTAGCAACATCCTAGCATAGCACGCCAAAAACGGTTTAGTGTTGGACTTTTCAAAATCAGGTTGGTCAGATAAACCGCAGCCTCCTGAGAAATGCACAGTCATACACCAGACGGTCAGTTCACTGAGGGTAGGTTGCTACACTCCCCCTGAAGTGATTCATCATGATCACCCTGATGATGTTGCCACCACCTACGTGCTGCAAGTGTTCGACGCAGACACAAGGCGTCTGGTGGCAAGTGCCACTTCTCAGATGGCAGGGATGTTGGAGATAACAGACCTACCCACTGACCACAGAGATCTTGTGTTATCTGTTCGCACAGTGACAGCTCATGCCATGAGTGATGCTGTTTCCATCTACACTATATTGCCTGAACAACAGGATCAGGACCGCGGTGGTAAGACAGTATTTGCTTGCGTAAAAAGAGGGTAGTGGAACTAACTTCACTGACACTGTTTCCATGTTGGTCCTCTTACGCGGAATGGGGTTAAAATTGCAACCCTGCTTTCAATATGGTATACACATTGTAGATATCCACCTAAACAAAATTTATACAGCAGTGAGCATTGTACAAGCTATCTCAGTGGCAGAATTGACTATTTAATTGTAGATTTTAGGTACAGTTGATATTGTGGTGGTTTGGGTTATGATGCTTGTACTCTGATACGTAGTCACTTAGCACATACAAGAATACATGGTGCCATACTCCAAACAATACCACAGTAGGAAATTCCAATTTATATTGTTCCACTGAAACAACAGACAGTGCTGTATAATCACCAAAGTTGGAAGAAACTGAAGTTGTTGTTTCGAACATCAGTTCTTTGTCAGTTCTGAACATTGTGCACAGGCAGTTGTAATTCAGGCACATGTTTGTTTGTAGTGTTATGGGAACAGAACAACAGGGTTTATATTACAGCTGAGTGTTTTATTCGTAAGTTGCACAGAAATTATGTTAAGAATTGTAGTTTGGCCATGCTGTGCTCCAAACAGTGTGTCAGTTGTATAGATCTGTTCATATGGTAACAAAGGCTACTTAGTACCGTTAATAAAGCTGACAGGAGATATGATCAGAATTATGTTATATTCCACCTAATGCTATACCATGTGAGGCATACACATTTAAACTGATTAGTTCTAAAACAGCAGAATGTTGACGTACAAGCATGTAAAATTCATCAGTTTCTTTGTCATTAAAGTAAAGAAATTATTGATGATAGAGGCACAAAAGTATTACCTTACTGTCATTTTTTCAGAGTGGGCAGTTGCACAGTGTACATTACAACATCTGTCAACAAACCATAGAGAAAGGTTATTCTGTAACCATAATCTGCTTTGCAGATCTTGCTTCCTAATTGCTGCTCTTAAACTGATACTAAATTTTCAGCAAACATTTTGGAAGTAATACAGTAGCATGAAAAAAATGCAAGATTTCCTTCACAGTTCCACTGGATATCACAATCATCCAGAGCATTACTAAAATTATAATAGTAATGTAGCATGACTGTATGACAACTACAGAGAGTGTAAAAAGTATCACAATAGTGTTTAAAGTGTTAACAATGTAATATGATGAAATGCACATTTCTATCCTCCAGTACAATTCCTTTAACAAATTTCTGGCAATGTGAGTATAAAAGAGCAATCTTTATGCTGTTGTTTTCTTCCATCTGGCATGGAGACCTGAATACCTTGAGAGCAGGGTTTACCGAAATGTGCTAACAACTAACTTCTGTGTTTGTGGTTACTAACTTCTGGTGTTGGACTGACAAGGTGTGAAGTTACACAAATTATGTAATGGTGAAGAGTGATGCAGTGATATTGATGATGATGTAATGTGAGAAAGATGGACTGAATATAATTACATCATATTATCTTAATGCACTCTTAGAGTCCAAAATTTATCCACTGAAATAAAAAAAATTCCAAAGATGTTCTACATCCTTGCTGAATATGAAGTAGGCTACACAATGTTTGGATGTTTTGAGTGTAACTTTTTATAGGGAAGTGCATACCACATTTATGCTGGAAGATAATAATTCAAAGAAAATGGTTCTGTGTGGACACACCAGCCTTCCTAATCACCACAATACTGGTAGTTACACATGTCATGAAATTCGGAAAGGATCCTAAAATATAATGTAAGACATCTTTGTGTTCCTTTCTTCTTTAGCACATACATAAATGTAATTAAAGCATCTCATGTGAATCAGGTATTAGCACAACAAATTGCTGTCTTACTTTAGATTTGCAAACTACAACACTTGAAATGCTTTTTAAGTAGGCAGCTGAGGTTAATGATATCAGTGTGACATAGTTTGAACAGTGACCTGCAGAATCTGGTTAAGACTCCTGCTGGCATTTGTAAGGTGTCCTTGATTGTGTACCAAATTGAATGCTCAATCTATTCTACTGCCTTAAGAAACGTGCTCCATTGAATCCAACGAGACTTTTGTAAAGCCACAAATCTCAGATTTGAAACAGATGGGAAATTTGCAGTTTCAAATTTCATCTTTTATCTCTGGCATAGATGATTGTGAATGGAGAAGTTACAAATTTGCACGCCATTTGAACTTTTGTGTTGAAACAAGTTTCTGTCTGTCAGCCATCCTTAACAAAAATGAATCTGAGTCATGGATGCTTCCAGTTGAGGATAACAGAGGGCACAGAGTTTTGTAATGTTATAACTGGAAGTGTTTATTGGAAGTTTTATAAAAAACAGCATTCAAGCCACTGGATACATAGAGGGTAATCTGCCACTCATTCTACAGCCAAACATATTAGATTGAAATTCTAGGCAAAGTAACATAGTAGTGAGCCTAATAATATGTATCCTTAAATAATTGGGTAACCACATTAAGCACTTGATGTGTGAGGCATGTAGCGCACATGGGAGGGGTATGAATTCAGTGTACTAATTGTGTGATACTGTATTGACCCTTCTGCGTCATTGGAGGTGCACAGGAGGGATGAGAACTGCATCCATCATTTACTCAGAAAATTGAAAGAAAAATTCCATTTCGAAGACCTAGTCCTAGAGGCAGCTGGGAAGAGATTATTAAAATTGACCTTAGAGAAACAAGATGGGTGGATTGGATTTATCTGGCTCCCAATAGTGTAAGAGTGTAGCTATATGGTGTGAAATTTTCATGGTGAATGAAAGCAGTAAAACTCTTTTGGACTACCAGCCACATCAGGTAGCTGAAAGGCAAATCAAAGGTTTGCGGACCATCTCTGTTCTTATCAGTGGACACTGATGACAGAGGACAGAGGTGGTTCTTGAAACGCGGTTTGTTTGCTGTTTAACCACCTGACATGGCTGATAGCCTAACAGAGTTGTATTGAAAGAACATAAATGTTAATCATAAGTATAAGTATTAACATATCATTAGATACAAGAGACATTTTTGTTTCAGACAGGTAGCTTGCAAGGTGTTTGTTGAATAATTGCTGTTTTACTGTACCTGAATATTTGTAGTTGAACAGTAGTGCACATACTCCTATTGGCATTAATCACATTTCCACAAAGAAGCACATACCATGAACCAGAGAATGGAACTCAGAAGTATCCAGAGCAAGTCTTATGATTCTTTTGTCTTTGATATGTGTATTTTATAATATGCTGTCACATACTGTTTACTTTTCTGAAGTAAAGGAGGAAGGAGTTTGAAGTAAAGAAAGTTGCCACCTTATGTTATTAACATTTCAAATTAAAAACTCATTTTCTGTGTATCTTCTGAATATGAAAACTGGTATTATTTCTATATTTGTATCCACAGTGATGTCATTATCATGAAGTAATAAATATTTCAGTTATTGACATGTTTATATTCTAATGTTATTTCAAGTTTAATGCATTTAAACATGAAATCTACGCAGAACTTTACTGTGTGTTACTAACAAATCTATTTACAGTAATTTTATATGATTGATATATTTAAGTAGTAGATGCTTCTTAGTGGCATGTCTGTATGTTTGGTCAAGTGTTTGCCTTTTACATAGTTTTTATCCTTGGTAGTATCACATGACATAAATTCAGGAATACTTTGTAGGCTGTTAGTCAGCACAGAGCACATATACCTTTTATGACTATTCATAAACTTGCAGTACTTGTCAGTATGTCTGTGTTACAAAGCTGAATATAGTAATTAAATATCTTAAGTTGAGGAAACAGAGCTGAAATGTAGAAGCTGTAGTGAATGTAATATTTTCATACAGGACTATGATCCTCAATTCTTGAACACTGCCTTACCACATGTCACTTCATGAAAGTATGCTGACTTTACATTCTGAAGCTACACAGTTGTTGGTCTGATTAGTAGTGACACAGAAAGCTCTGCTCCATCTTAAAATGGATACATCCGCAATTCCCATCTACTGTAATGCTAAGCAAGCTAACATGCTAGAATGTGTACTTTGGTAAATCTATATTCAAACCCACATTCTAGTAGATTTCAGTACTGAAATTTTGTGTGGCATTCCTCTTTTATTCTTGATGCATTCTGAGGTAGTACTTTATGAAAGCTATAACCACTTCCCAATTTCCTCGACAGCTTTCTGTTCATGTTGCATCTTGCAGTCACTCATCTAATAACACTGATAGTTCAACACATTTAACACCATCCATACAAATTACTATGAACATATGTTACACAGGCGCTAGTGCTCATGTTTGTTCCACCAATGTTGCAGCTGCAACACCTGCAATCCTGCACATTACACCAATCCTCGGTATTCTGATTGGTGTGGTTACTGCCTTGGTGCTGGTGGCTGTGATCATAGTTGTAGTGATGCGGCTGCGAGGTCGTGGGGATGATGACGTGAAGGAGCATGAGGATGGCAGTGGGAACAGTGGGAGGAGGGGAACACCTCCTGGAGGTGACAAGGCAAGCTCCATGCCACTTAGCAAGGACACAGATGAAAGCATTGATAGCATGGATGAAAAGAATCCAGATGTAATTCCTCAGAACAGTGGTAAGTTGATAACTGTAGCTCTGTGATAGTATGTCCTTAACTAGTATTTGTACTCTCCAGGATTTGAAAAACACAGTCATCCACTTGCAGGAAGGAAGATGGTTTCGCAATCTAGCAAGCAAAAATTCCTAATATTCATTTAGGTTAGCAGACCACAAGGTCAGTGTTTCAGTATGATGCAAGACTGTGAGTGCATCTGATAACAAAAGTCTAGAAAAATGTACTTTATTTTAACCATTAATATTTTTGAGTGTAAAAATTACTGTATTCTGGAATGTGATGCCATATAGTCTCATAGATAACTACCAATGATTCAGAAGAACATACTGTATTCTTCTTCTGCCCTGAAGATAAGGAAAGGAGGTTCCTCTGAAGCAGTAGTAACTAGCTACCAGACTACATAGCATCACATCACACAAGACCACATATCACAAGACAGTGGAGGAACTTTCATAGTCACTGACATGAGAACTTCACACCTCATATTTTTTAGTTACTTTAAGAAGTCCAGTTGTACCTGAAAGTCCCTATCATTTTTTTCATAACTTCATGCAAGAAACATATACAGTATGGTATTTGTTTCAGAAGTGTTCCTTTATGATTGCCTGTTTCATGTATTATTTCAATTTATGGGCATGTCAGATTCTTTCTGTAAAAATTCAACAATAAAGCATAGTTACAGTTCTTCTATAAACTTGGGAATTAAAAAAAGACCAGTTAGCACATTGTCACATCCTTTGTCTTTAATAGGTTGTGGGGTAGGGGCTTTGTCTCTGACCCAGCAATTTGCTCATTTCAGAGTAGGGAAGTTAAATTACATGTTCCAGCCAATTGGAATGTTCATGAAGTGCAGTCATCATCATTGGATCAATTCATTTCACTGTTACGGGGTTTACAGACTCTATAACATTTCATGAACGATGATGCCATGAAAGCATATTCCATACACCAGACGAACATTCCACGTACTCCATCTTCAAGATAGAAGCAATGTAAGGGGACAAATGGGAGTTAATATTCATGCTAATGTAAATTGTAATCTGGTGGATACATAGCGGCAAGAAGTGTTTCTTCAAAATGTGTAGAAACATTTCTGCACAATAAAAATTAAAAATTCTGGTATAACACAATTTTACAATTTCAAGTGGCTGTCTTGCTACATAAGTAACTCGTATTGGGAACTGATTAGTGTAAAGTACATAAGTAAGGCAAGTTCTGCAAGATTTAAGGTTCTCACACTGCTGTTGCTTAATAGTCAAGTTTTCTGAGATATGAAGCTGGGTGAAAGTTCCCAGCATTTCAAAGGATTGTGGTACCTTCATCATGACTCTGAACATGAGAATAATGTGTTTTTTTTAAATGTTGGGACATACTTGCCCAGCAACACAGCATCGTATCCTAGAAAAGTTGAGTGTTCAAGATAAGTTGTTATTTATTATTAAATCCATCATTTTACAGTCCTGCAGTTTAATTTTGTGATATGCGTGTGGTACCTTTACCAAATAACATAAAGTCTGTTTACTGGTAACTGTAAATAACAAAGTTGCTGTTTTTGTCCAAGTTATAAACTTTCTTTCTGGAATAAATCCTGGATACAGGTGACATGTCTGTGACTTAAGTATGCATATCTGGCAGTATCCCTACCTGACATTACATGTAACATACGTGACCCTATGCGTATCTGACTTAATATGTAACACCTGTGGTAGTATCCATACATGACATTACATGTAATATCTGTGAGATTATTAATATGTGACTTGTGTAACATCCATGACAGTATCCATACCTGACACTACATGTGACATATCAGTGACAGTATGTAAGCCAGCCAGTGCGTGTGGTGTCTGTGACGTGAGCATGTACACCTGACATTACGTGCATCGTGTGTATCCATACTTCAATACGTGAAACATGCTTTATTTCCCAGATATGGATTACCAGGATGCAGATGATAAAGCATTTGAGAAACTAAATAATGCTCCAAGCAGGATCTATGCTAATATGACACCACGACTACAGTCTCCGCCAAACAATGGCATGTACGAGAATACCAACAACATCATGAACATCCCAAAAAGTGTAAGTCCAAGTGATTGTAACAAAATTTTATGGGTAAACTTATGCAAAAATAATACTTTCTGCCTCTTTAATGGAGTAAATTTATACTGTTAACTGCAATACAAATTTGTTGAAAGCCATGCTGTAATTATAGGTGTGCATTACGGTGCTTCTCTGGATCTGACTTCCTCTCCCAAAGGTTTATACTTCATTTAAACAGTGCCAATTTTTCTGCTTGCCAATTCAACCTTTATTTCATCTCATTGCAAGTGCATTTGTGACTCTCGGAAGTTAAGACTATTAGATGAACAGTATTATTCAGAGCTCCCATGAAAACTGCAGGTCCGTTCAGAAAGCAGCAGTCTTCAATTAAAAGCCCCCCTACCCCATCAGTGTTATTGCTCTCATCATACTGATAGCTACATTATCACCACTATTTTAGTAATAGCTATATTACTGCCAGTGTCACCACCACCACCACCACAACCACCACATCCTCCTCCTCCTCCTCCTCCTCCTCCTCCTCCTCCTCCTCCTCCTCCTCATTTACCACCACCACCACCACCACCACCACCACTCTGGAATAATAAAACCTACAAAGCAGTTCCTCCTACTGATATAAAATGCATTGCAGCACTCCAAACGGCTGATAAAAGTAGGCAGATGTTATCAAATGCCTTTAGCTTGGGAAGCAGAGTAATATGTTATAGAGTACAGAGATCTGCTAATTTGATTACAAGCATAACAAATGATAGAGACAGAAACAGATAGTACCAAGGGACCCAGCAATATTAGTAACATATGCTGGACCATTCACACTGCCAGTGTAGACAGTGACAAGCCATACTTCTCATTCGTTATGTGTATTTATCCATTCAGAACTACTAATAAGCAGTGAACTGACAAATTATTGCTGTTACACATTTATTTGTTTAGTAACATCTGGTTTAGTAACATCTTGTTCAGTGTCATGTTAATAATGTGAGTGATAAAATACAGTTAAAGATCACAAACTGTCAACGTATAAGAACTATAATTTTTTTTTACAGAAGTAACACAAATCTAAATCTGAAAGTATAAATTTTCATCAAGTGGTGACTGTAAAAAGGAATAATTAATATTCTGAGCTTGGTCAGAACAGAGTCAAGGAGTTACCCTTATCATTTACTTAGCTGATCTTAAATGTTTGACACTGTTACATTTTGTTCTGTCGAACCAGTTTATAAGAATTGTGAAATACTGCAGTAAAAATTTGCCTATTGTGTACAAGTTGGGCTGAGCTCTAGTTGACTTTGGAACCAAGTTTCACAATTACTCACCATCCTAGTGTACATTTTAAAGTTCAAGTTACTAGAGGCATACTTATTTAAACATTCTTTATGTGCTGGACAGCAAATTTCTAACCATTCGTCCTCAACCATTTATCTTCTCCACACAAGAATGGAAAAATAATACTAAAGCACCTAAGTGAGACAAGTTCTCGGTAGTCTGTTAAGAAGTGCACTTAATAACAATGGCACGTTCTCACACACTTTTGTAGAATTAGTCAAATACAGTGTGGGACCCACTGTCCAGCAAACCTGGGACCAAAGGCCTTCTGGTTGGGGGATTTTCTGGATTTTGGTCCTTTAGCCCAAAAAAAAAGTGTATTCAATAATCAAAAATGCGATTATTTTAACATTTTATGTACCCAAAGAAGTTCTTGAAGTTGAACAATAAGAGCCAGAATTTCTACTTTAGGTAGCAGAACAGTGATTTTTAATCTGTTTAAACATGTCTTGCAAAGTTAATTGTTCCTTTCATTTGAACTTATTTTTTCATGTAATCTCTTGTATTTTATATACCCACATATTATGTTGCTCAGATATAAACGTTTTTCGTAGCAGTCCCTTGATAAGTTATTGTGTTAAACTAGTGTACTAGCCAATTGAAAGGTGTCGTTCATTTTTCCCTCCTGCAATCTCATCACCAGTGCCTACACCCTTATGAGGCTGCATAACCATGCGAACTATTCCACTGTGACTTGGAGAAAAACAGGAATGTAACTGATGTGTATTAACAACCAACCTGTACACGGTTATGAAAAACCAATACTCAAGTTTGTTATTCACACCCCAACATGTTTCATGTTGTGTTTTGTGGTGTTTTTTAAAAACATAGTGCCCCCTGAAGGTGCTGCTTTGGAGCACTGACACATGTTGGGGTGTGAATAAAAAACTCAAATATTGGTTGTTAATAAGGGTGTATGAGTTGGTTGTTAATACAGATCAATCTATATAGGTATGTACACGGTATGGACAGTGCAAAAAAAAGTAGCATAATATTGGCTGCATTTAAACTTGTACTTGGCCTTTTAGAAATTGTAACGGCAAAAAGTGGTACAGTAGAAAAGAGGTAAAGTTGTCCCTGTCCATGCCATGAAAGCATACAGGGAGCAAAACACCATTATCCACTGAATAGGAGCCAGTCTGGATGTTCTGGAAGAGAAAAATCTCGTGTCCCTACAGGGATCCTAACTCCAGACTGTTCCAGCCTATGGCATAGTCACTATACTGACTACAAACAAAAGCAAGTGCTTAGGCCCATTATGTTTACTAATCAGACTGCCTAAACCACGAGTACCATAGATTATAGAATAATTATGTAACTTGTATAGTCACACTGGTTGCCACTTTCAACAGTGGCACCTCTGTCATGAAGCAGCATTTGAAAGAAAAACATTACCAATTTCAGGTTCTTTCAGATTTCAGGATTCTGAATATGGGGCTCCTGTATGGACTCATAATTTAGACATTGTATAATATACTGTTATATGGTTGTTGTATTGGATGGTCTATGTTGACTGATCAGTTAAATAACTTTGACATCACAGAGCTAGTTTTTCATTCACCATACCTGGAGAAATATGGAGGAGGTGGCACACTTTACATGAACAGGTGAAGTCAGCAAATACATGTCATGACGTATACAAAGATTACATTCTCAACGTAGTATCCTATTTGATTTCAGAATGATGAAATCACATATGCAGAACTGACACCAATGTATGGCGCATCAACTCTCCGACGCCAGCAGTCACACCAAGAACCAACAGTCTATGCACAGATTGATGTGACCAAGAAACTGGCCCCAGTCACTGCTTCAGCCCCAGAAGGCTGCCATCCCTCAGCACTTCCCTTGCTGCACCATCCTCATCTGACTGCATACCAGCAGCCCCTCCATGTCCTGCAGCAACGTCCCCCCAGGCCTTGTGATGAGCCCCTCCCCGATCAACAGGCTGATGTCGAGACGCCTCTCATCTCATGCCCAGTGTCGACACCACACAGAGAAAGCACGGTATAAATTCATGATGCATCCTGCCCTGATCCCAGTAAAAGTTACCGCTAGAATGTTTTAACGTGTTAAAAGTGTACCTGTAGAAATACTGCATCGTGTAGCATAGTTTTACCTGTTGTCTCCCAATTAACAAAGTGCCAATGCATCATGTCATGGTTGGTGTGAGTGGGATTGTGTACATTTGCTTGGTGCTTCCTGCCTGCGCTGGGTTCAAGGTGTGGAATGTTGATCAATAATTTGCTCCAAATGAAGTCTCCTCTCCAGTTATGATTTTTCATCAAAATAAACTACTTCAGAGCCACTACAAGTTACAGACAAGAAGTAAGTTGTATTTTTCATTAAATTTTCTTTCCTGCATTCAATTTTATTTCCATGTATCATGATAGCTGCATGTGATAGTAGCAGTTTGAGATGTAAATTTTATCTTAATTGGCACTGATTGGTGTAAACTAGTATGGACAGATGTGATTTGTCAGTGTATTGTTGCCAGCATGGCTTGCCAGCTTTAAGTCATTGTTTATATTATGTGAGTAGCTGACCTGTCGTAATGTGTACTGGAAACAGACATGCACTGCATTTAGAGAGTATATTTCAGACATTATTGAAACAGAAATGACGTGCACAAAAATACACCACGTGCATTACAGTTAAATCCGTAATGTCGATATGTAGTCTGCAGAAAATTAGGTACCCAATTTGTTATAAGTTTATTAAGTAAAACATAAGAAGTAAATTCATACGTAATTAAATAACCAAATGACATGATTGTTCATATAATAATGCTATAATTTACACTACACGCATCTCCAAATGACATGGCTAGTGTTGACATCATTGCATCCAGTTTCTGTTTTCTGATACGGAGAAAGCCAGCAAAGACACAAACATGCTTACCAAGAAAATGAATGTAATTTTCATGTGCTGTGGATAGTTGGATCCATCAATATGCAAGCTGGTATGCAAAATGTGTTTTGGAAGTGCTTAATGAGTAGGTAGAACCTACAGTAAAAGTCTACTGCACAGCCATCCTGACTTACCTGACTGCAGGTCATCCTAGTTTTGGTTAGTGGTGCGTTCGTGAGAGTCCTATTAAACCATCACTTCAACCATGCTTGTGACAAAGCGACAAAAATCTACATTTTCCTGTGAACTGTTAATTTCCCGGTTCTGAAATTTGGTAGCTGTAATTACAAGTATGACATGGTATACATGTAGGCACAACAGTTGCTTGACTTACTAGACTTGCAGTAAAGGCAAAGAAGTAGCAAAGCATGCTCTTAAGCAGAAATGTAGGATAGTGAAAAACAAGAGGCCTTATTCCAATGGTCAACTCATAATAGCATTGTACTGATTTCCTTGCAAACAAGGATTGATCCAAACATGGATTCAAATTACTTTATAGAAAATCGAAGTAATAAAATACAAGTTTTCAAAAAGTCTAATAGCCACCACCAAATTGTAGGCACCAGAAGGGTGATGACGTGAAGCAAGTTCCGTATTATAACTGACAATTTTGATGTGACCCCTGTGCTTGCTGCTGTTTGAACTAATACATATTTTTATGTGTGAGAAAAAAAAATGGCAGTGATTATGCTGAAAATGTTAGGCGGTGCCATACAAAATATGGATGCCTAGGCACACAAGTGCCCTTGATTTTTGCACCCCTGGTAGAAAACATGCAGATGATTTATGAAATTATTACTTTTGAAAGAAAGAGACAAAGTTAAAATCACAAAAAAGAAGTGAGAGAATTTCTTTCCATTATGCACATTTGGCACATTTTGAAGGTTAGCCATGGCTTTTTCTCCACCAGTACCCCAGAACATTGAAAAGTATATGCATGGTAATCTAACCAGAAACACTCCTATAAGTGAGATATGTTTGGTACTCATTATATTAAGAAGTGTAGTGCCTCCTGGAGTGAGCGTTCCTAACCAGACTCAGTATACCCAAAAGAGGCCCTACCAGTAGGGTCGCGTCACAGGCACTCACTGGATCCGTCTATACACTATTCCTAAAAGTAAAACTGCCACCATTCAGTTTTGAGATTTCTAAGCAGATCACTGACAGCTGCTGTGCATTTGCATGTAACTACCAGGACTCAAGGATGGTGACCTGTAAGGTGTCAGGTTTTGTACTGCTATGCTTATGTGCAGTGGTTCCGGGAATTGTGTAGTCAGTTAATTAAACTAACTACTTTTTTTGATAAATAAATACACAGGAGGTAATAGTTACTAATTTACAAAATTTGCAATTTCTAGTTTGCACAAACACTAACGTAACCTAATCAATTAAGTGAAATGACTGCCTCACCTTGATTGTGCACTATATAGCCCAACGCCATATAGAATGTGGAATTTAAATGTTAGTAAATAATTCAGATATTTGTAGCTGAATGTGCTCAGTCTCAACACAGGGAAAATTCCAAATAGTTATGCACAAAACCAAATAACATTCAACACAGCTTACCTTGTATAATATGTAGCAAATATACTCGTCCACACTTCATAATAAAACTTCCCCATTGAGAGTTGAGAGCTATGTGCTGCATATTACTTCTGACTTTAATCAAAGACAGTGAGGACAATTACCTTGCAGCTTGGGGTTATATAGGCAATCAAGGTATGCGAAAAATGTCCTAGTACAGCACGCTGCATAGTGCAATGAACCAGGAAGAAGGGGCCGCCTTGCCTCCAACATATGCAAGTCAATGCAATGCGTTCCCGACTGCATCAATGAAAAACCAAAAATCAACCTAAACATCCTAAATTAATTCCACATTCATTACAGAAGGTAAGCAATAGACTCATATTTCTAGCCCCATAATCAGGGTTGAAAATTCCGATGCTGATCAGTGTGTACCAGAGTGTACTTTTCTATGAATTCCTTGTGATGGCAACTATGATTTGAGAATTCTGGATGGACAAAAATTCTGTATTTTATTTATAAATATGTTAATTCAATACCAGTCATACATTTGACCGTCAAAGAACATACAAGTTGCTTATAATGACTGCTTTAGTTGTTCAAGTTCACCATTGAACCATACTGAGACAAGAGATAATACCAATAAATTGTTCACTACATGTATCAATACATGGAGCAATTAGATGTGAAATCCTGTTGGTATTTTGAGTCTTATAAACATGTACTTCTGTAAAACTACATGTGTTTACCCTGGTTCAGGCATTAAACTTTGTTGTGGGTGAATTCCAAAAAATAGCACCTAGTGATTAGTTTCATATTGAGGATCTCTGAATGTCACCCATGTCTACAGATCCACTTACATAGTCAGTTTAAGATTATGATATAATAATTCACACTGAAATGGGCTTCTTTTTAAGTCCATGTGGTGTTCAGTTGCTTCAGATATTTTTGACTCAAGTTCCATACTTGTTTGCAAAATTGTAGCATCAGTTTATACTGCTTAGGAACCACGTCTAAGGGTCAAATTTGTGTTGAAACATAAAGCTTTATGTGTGAGACCAGATCTGGTACAGTGCTAAGACTTATAAATTTCAACTTATGTTGTACACCCTGTTGGACTTCTTCCAGTTGTTATGTTTGTTTTATTCATAATCTCATGGTGTGAACTTGACCTGTTGTTTCTCTGCCCATTACCCATGCTTCATATTGCTGGAACTGTTTCACTGGCAGGTGTACTGACCCGAGACAGTACGACATAAACATTAAATTCAGTATTACATTCAGTACTACAGTTTTCTGGGATGTAACACTCTATAATTTGTAGACGGGTACCAGTGCTGTAGAGAAACCTCCTGCGTCCAACTTCATGGTATAATCTTCAACACGTATGTTACATTATGGCAGTCTGTTTCCACAACACAGAAACTCTTTGAAAAGTGAAATGTTTTCATTGTAAAACTTTCCTGATTAACTGCATAAAATAAAATCTCTGACAAAAAAAAAAAGGGACTGACACAGTTTGTTGCAAACTTAAATCATATTCTTAAGGGTATAGAATGTGCTGTTCAAATTTAATACCTTGTAATTAACATAAGCATATTGGTACTCAAAGTTGTATTAATTTCATTTTTCGCTGTAGTGACAAACTGAAATGGTGTACTAGCATTAATTGCATTTTATGCCACCAGGTGGGCCATCAGCACCCATTGTCAGAAGCAGGAGGACGAATTCCCACATCTCAAGGTCCCCGTGTGACAACTACAAGGTTCTGACTGTCTAGCTCTGAAATGTGAGGCACATCTCACCTAATCATGATGGACAAATTTGTACAATAAATGATAAGCCAAACTACAGTGTATGTGAAGAAAAGGATGCAGTTGGATTGTTGATTCTTTTGGAATATTACAAGAAGGAACAGACTGTCTCTGCCCAGATTTTCAACAGTGACCATCAGTCAATTTAATGTGTATATGTACTTTGCGTGTGTGCATGCATGTGGGAAAAAAAAAACCATGTTCAGTGTTTCACTCCAGCAAGGGTAGGAAATCATTAACCACGTTGCAGGATTATTCACTGGGAAGAGTAAACAAAATTACTGCTTACTTAATATTGTAACAGCAATGGCCAGATTCATTTTCAGCTTCTGATAATTCTAATGCTGGTCACAGAAGAGGTTGAAAGCTTAACGTCAGTTCGTGCTGGCTTCTGATATAGTGTTAGCATGAAACTGCTAAATCCAAAGAAAGTTAAAGCATTGAACTAAATAATGAATTACATACACATTTTTTATTCCAGTTTAATAAAACAAGCAGAGTGACTTTCAGGCATGGGACCTGTGTGATTTCATTTTTTCAGAAAATGAAATTGTCATGCTTCAAGACTCTTAACTTTTTTAAGGGGTATAACTATATAGAATATTAGTCCATTTGTACTACAATAAAACAGTGATATTTGTATCTGCAAAACCTCACTGTTATTTGTATGCCAAGGTGGAATGCATTTGTCTTTGTTTTATACATAATGATGAAGTCAATCTACTCTGAATTTGTATATTCATCAAGCCTGTTGAATTAATGAATGATATAAAAATCTCATTTTTTCAGTATGTTTCAGTATGAGTGGTTAGAAATGGATGACAGATCACAAGATAAACCTTACATTAAATAATATAAATGCTTATAACAATCCATTTTCTTAGACACTTGTCTTCACTTTAAGAGTTTTGTTCAGAAGGAATGTGCAAAAGAGGTAGGAGAAGAATGGTTTATATTTTAAATCATAAAAAATTTGTTAAACTGTAACATTCCAAAAAAGTGTGTTGTGTTAGTCTCTGTGAAAATACATTTGAGGACTCTACTTTTACACAAAAGCATGACATCACTGCTAGGTCAAGACGCAAAAATATAACAGCACAAAGTTGCAATAGAACTAGAAAATAAGCAGTTTCGTTTTCTTGGGCAGGTGGCAGTTATTTTCCTTATATGTTCATATACGCCCTGTATTTGTATTAATTGCCCATTGTTGTGTCAATGTGAACATGGCCACAGTCATAAAAAACCTGTCTAGTAATTTTATGTGTATTATACTATGCCAAAATATCCCATATAGAGGTTAGCAATACTGTGAAATGTAAAATACATGAATTTTGGTTCTTACATGGGATCTGAATACACAGTTAACTGAAGAATGTCCAAAATCCTGTAAGACTAGAAACATGTCATTGCTACTTTATGGTTGTAAATATAAGAGACTTAGAAAGAACCTAGGTGGGCAAATGTGATCTTTGGAGGCAGCCTCTAGATGCGGTTTAAGAAACAAATAGTGATGAAAATAGAGGAGTAAAATTGAATATATACAAAATTCGTAGGTATTCAAGGGTACTGTTCTTTCTGGAATGATGTGTCTTGAAGTTCCTGGGAACCAAGTACAAAAAGTGTTAGTGGAAAATGATATATGAGTCAAAAGACGGTCGGCTAAAAAAAAGGAAGAGTTGAGAAAGCACGTATGATGATGGCAGAACTAGTTGCCAACACCCTGTCGCTGTGCTAACATTCTCACATTTGTCGTGAACAAATAGATCACACTTCCTTGGGTAATATATATCAGGTCCCTTTTTTGGAATTATTGCCAGTTTTGTTGACTGTTGCTGTGAATTGTTGTTTGTGTCAGTAGTTCATATGATAAGATGCAAATTACTCCAACATGAAAACAGCACAGCATTTTAAGTTGTTGCTTTACAAATGTCAGGCACCAGTTTATCATGTTTTTGTGTCATTTAGTGTTTTCTGCAGTAACAACTTCTATAAGGGTTGTTTGATAAATAACCAGACTGTGTGCACCAGCAGAGTTTGATAAATAGGCAGACTGTATGCACTGCACAGCATGATGACCAGGTTATTCGGCATATGCCCCATGGTTGTTCAGACAAGCATCCCACAGGTTCACGAGTCCATCTGTAGAAGTCCTGTGGCTGTGAGTGAAGCCACAATGTGATTGCTTTTGTACATCTGTGTCCATGGTGAAGCACTGACCTTTGTGTGCTTTTCTCATTGGCACTAAATATATGATAGTCACAGGGAGACAAGTCTGGGCTGTAGGGGGAATGGGGAAGAACTTCCCACCAGAACTGTTGCAGCTTCTCACAAGTGGTTCTTGCAGAGTGGGGCCTAACATTGTCATGGAAGAGAATGATTCTACGTGGTAACATGCCAGATCTTTTATCCTTTGTTGCACTCCTCAAGCACTCCAGGGTTTCACCACAGTGGTTGGCATTGACAGTGATGCGCTCGGGTAACCAGCCTATCAGCAGAGGTCCATGACGATCGAAGAACAGTGTCAGCATAACCTTACCTGCGCTGGTTATGGCATGTCTTTTTTGGTCGGGGTGATGACGGATGTTTCCACTGCTGACTCATGCATTTATTCTCTGGATCATAGTGCAAGCACCAGGACTCATCCCTGCAACAGTACGATCCAAAAACTCATCTCCCTCTCTTTCATACCACAGAAGATATTCCTAGCAGATACCCATGTGAGTTGCCTTCTGTTCGTTGTTTAAACTCTTCATTCAACACCCATACTGCAGAAACCTTCCAATACCCCAGAAGTTGCATGATGGTGTGATGCGCATGTTCCTCACTGATGCCAAGGTGTTCACTGATATGCCAAAGCATTACACGACGGTCACACTTGATCCACTTTGGCTCGTGTATTGTCTGGGTCTGTAATGTGTGGTGGACGACTGGGGCATGCCAGGTCCTCAGTACTCGTCTTACCCTCATTGAACCTCTTGCACCAGTCAAACACTGCTGTATGCTGCGGTCATTGCCGTACACACGCTTCATTCGACAATTGAATGTCCACTGGTCTTTCACCTCCTGCACACACAAACTGGATAGCGCATAGATGTGTGTGGGTGAACAAATCTGTGACTGCCCTTCACTCAGTAACACACTAGTATAGAGATCACACAGAGCAGCCTGCTTATGATGTATGTATGTTGTTGTCGGTACTGACCCCTGTCACAGGGCACAAGAATGATTAACATTACGTTACACATAACCTAACAATACATGTTGTCTGCTTATTTATTAAACAACCCTTATAGTTTATGTCTGGATTGACTGTTTTTGAAAGTCACAGGTCAAAATAACTGTGCCACAGAACGGCTTATCACCAGCAGCAGTCTCTGCAACAATGTTTAGCTGTCAGTTGTGAATCTGTGTGTATTATTGTGGATGGTTCCTGAACATGTAATTAGTAACAGTATTAGGTGACACAAATTTTGGCTTTTGTGTTGATTAGAAGTCTTAGAATGAGTTTTGCAGTTCACTGATTTTGATGTCAGTTTAGAAGAAAAAGCTGAACAATTTTATAGTGTACAAACGCTACAAATTTATTTAGCCTGCAAACTTGACTCAGAACAATCATGTTCAGTATTGTTAAACATCAACTCTTTTGGCAGCGTATAAACATTTGAAAAATGAGACTTGTCATTGATGCAAGGAGCAAGGAAGAAGCCATCAAATTTGAGATCAAGGAAATAGCGACCTTGGAATCCACTCAGCTACAGGTGAAGTGGTCATAACAGGCTGACTTATGTTGTGGACCAGGTAATAATGTAGGCTGAAATGAATTCTGGAGAGGAAGAAAGAAGACGGTGAGTTTGATTGACACATTTGGGAAGAGCATGGCATGACAGGCGAAAAAGTTGCTGGTATGCCACACTGCTTCAGCACAGCTGAACATCCAGGCCACTTATATGCCACAGATCTCAGGAATTGACAAAGTATGTCCTGATACGTGGTTAAAATTTCTCACATTTGGGTTTCAGAGTGGTGACTGCAAATGTTTCTGTCTTCTGGAATGTGATGACTGCAAGAAAACAGTAATTTTTGTTTTCAAATTGTCTGTAGACTAAACTGCAAACTTTCCAGTTTCCAAAATTTTAAAAACTGTGAAGCAAAGGTATGTCAAAAAATAAGGACAGTTTCAAAGAAGCCATCATGACTTTGCAGTTCTACAGATGACAGATGAAAAGAAATATCTGGAGAGCAAAGAGTCTGAAATGTTTGTTACGATATCTGGCAATCAGAAAAAAAAAACTCAGTTGTTTCCAGTACACAAATACAGAGAACTTGGGAGGTGAGGGATAAAGAATTATTCTTTGTTTGCAGACACAATGAAAAGGAGCTGCTATCTTCAAAAAGCTAAACTGTTACAATAACTTAGCTTTAAAGTATCAGAATTTGCTGTATCCCAAATTTATTAATCTCTATTCTACAAAAACTACAGAATCTGACCTACCCATACCGATACATGATGCATGATACTGCATGTGAAGGATGCAAAGTATGGTGCACTAGTACAGGGGTCTCAGGGTCATGCAGATGCATAGCACCTTTCAATCTGGACTCCATGATATCCCACAATTGATTATCAGCTTACAGTAGGGTTGCATTATGCCATCAGGAAATATTTAGCATCTGAAGTCCAATATTTTTTGGTACTGACACCATGCCATGTCATGTATGCACAAACAAAATTGAACTTGGTACAACACAGGACACCTATTAAAGTCAATTTATTAGAAAATATAACAGTCAATTTATTAGAAAATATAACAGTCAGAATGAATTTAATTTTACATATTTTTAAGATTCTACAAAAGTCACAGAGTGAGACAGAAGATTTAAAATGGGTGTAGAGGAATTTCTGTTTCTTCTGTACATATGTTTTACTGTGATCATATCATTACACAGTCTAAACCCCTTTAAAATGTACTGAACTATTACCGTCTGTATGTCATCAAGAAAGGTAGGCCTAATCTTTGAAATTCATTACATGTGGTCGTGCTTCATGCTGCTCATTTCTGTGCATAAATTTATATTTCAGTAAAATTAAACCAACAGTACGCAATATTTTGTTTTGTATTTATTTGGCTTCTATTCTTACTTTTCCCCAACATGTTTTGGCATTTATATCGCCCTTTTCAAGGGGGTTCACTTTAATTACATAAAACTTTTTAGCGTGCAGTAACATGTGACTCTTAAAAATGTCTGAAATCTTAAAAGTTAAAGATTAAAATCCTTCTATAAGATATAATTCTCTGAAGTCATGTACTTTTGCTTTGGTTCTTTGTTATTGATATGGCGCTATGTGGTAAGGCACCTCTGATTGTTCTGTTCAAGGTTATGTGGGTGTTGTAGGCTGAGCCAGGTAGCAGACGGATTGGTTCTAGTGTGATGTGATGTCAGGTAGGAGACAAAGTCTCCTACCTGACATGATCAATGTCACATCATACTAGACTCAGTCTCCTACCTGACAATTAACATCACATCATACTAGAACTGATCTGTCCAGTACCTGGCTCAGCCTCCAATGTACACACAACCTTGAACAGAATCATCAGAGATGCCTTACCACATAGCACCATACCATTAACAAAGAATGAGGCAAAACTGTATGACTTCAGAGAATTGTATCTTATAGAAGGATTTTGATCTTTAACTTTCAAGATTTTAGACGCTTTAAGAGCCACATGTTACTGCACGCTAAAAGAGTTTTATGTAATAAGAGTGAATCCCCTTGAAAATGGCAATATAAATGCCAAAACATGTCAGGGGAAAGTAAGAATAGAAGCTAAATAAATACAAAACAAAATATTGTGCATTGTTGGTTTAGTTTTACTGATATATGTGGTCATGTTTCCTAAAGTGTTATAGTAAATAAAGTTACTGTAGTGAGAGCAGTGCACAGAAATGATATGAATCTTAGATTTGCTCCTTATGAGAAAATAATGTGTTTGGGCAAAATATTGTTGTAAGGCTTTGACATGTAAATTACATAACCTTAATTTATGCATTCATACATCCAGAGTCTTTTGTTGTTAATTGCAATGTGAGAGAATGGTTTGAGGAAAGTGCCTGTGATGTGGTTTCTTTATATGTGTATGGAATTTCATCTAAAACCATGTTGACATATTTTTGGGGTGAGTGAATATAATTTTAAGCGTTTACATTCAATTTTTCAATAAGGAAAATCCTACATTCTATTGAACTCAACTTCAGTGCGTGGTATAACACTGTTTCAAGAATATGTTTGATTGCACATGTGAAATATCTAAATTGTTCTCTACTGTCCAGTGTGTACATGCACAGGCATTCAATTCAGTAGGTTTTACATCATGCCTGCTTTGCACATTCCTGCATTAACTGGTATTTTGACTTCTTTCTAAATCCTGTGAACAAATTTTGAATGTTTGTTGTTTTTCTAATAAAAAAGGGCATTACATTCAGTAAATCAGTCCTGATTTGTAAATATTAATCATGTTGCAATTTTTGCGGTATATGTCAAATAAATATCTTTCTCTACAAAATATATGCCATCAATTTTGTAAGTGTACCTTACCTATGTGAGAAGGGAAGAAATGTGAGAAAGTATAAAGTGGTTGCTGTAAGACCAACTCATAATCATAAATAGATATTCGACTTTTTTAATCACAAACATGACTTCCATTATTATGTACTTATAATTATCTGTCTGTTCCAGGTACCTTCCTCTGGAGTTTTTCACGTGTTCTTCATTCTTCTTCCTCACAGAAGTAACCTTAGCATCTTCATTAATGTTAAACAACAGAAAAATGATGCATTATATATTTCTGTTTTGGTTCTGTAGAAAGAAAAGGCAGTATATATTTTATTCTGTAAAATTATTAAGTATGTTCCATTATACATGAGGAATTCAAAAACAATTTAAAAACCAGATTGCCTCTATTCAATCAGAATTTAAAAAGCTATTCCCTAAAATTTAAATATTCTGAAAGCATTTTTAGACTTTTTAGTCAGAAATACGTTTTTGTGTTGTTTCAAATGACTGTTGTCAATTACCATTTAAATATCAAAACAAGTGATTATTTGTCAAAAAAGTTTTAAAAGTTGGATTTCATTGGATAGTTTCATGTAAAACCACTATGAGGCAGTGTACATTAATTGTTGCTTATACAGTTGAAATTATACTAAATGTTATATGAGTTTTAACTGTTTACAAAATAATCTATGTGTTGAAGGACTGGACTGCATGTTTCAGCTGCTGTGCAGATTTGTCTTGGTACCTCAGTAGGCACATTCTTCTGAGGATCCACAGACTAAGATTAATAGCCTCAGGCCAGTGGCATAGATAAAGCCCCTGCAGACCCGACAGTGTGCAGGGCCCCCAGATGTACGGAGCACTACAACCTGTTGTAGGTTCTTTCAGAATGAATTTCATTCTTCTTACAGAAGGTGGTATTCTGGATATCTGTTATGAGACCTGGAAGTTACTTTGCTAATAATTATAGGGGGTCCTATCCGTAAGAGATAATAATCTGTGATTCTGTGTGTGTGTCCAGTCTGTCTGCTTTTCTGTTTTAACACATCGTTTTCATACTTGTGGTCTCTTCCCTTTCTAGAAACACACATCTCGTCTCGTCTAGTTTTGTAGAAGGCATAGTGGGCAGCTTTTTGGAAGTTACGGCTCAGTACCAGTGTCAGCTGATTGTCCACACATTCTTTTCTGGATTCCACAAAAGAAATAATATGAAGTGATAAAGATCAATGAATTTTCCATCAGGTACGCACAGCATTAAAAAGAATATGTACATATATTAAACAACACATACACTTCAGGGGCCGCGGTGGCGCAGTTGGTTGAGGCACTGTGCTGCAAACCGGCAGGTCGCGGGTTTGATGGTGTCAGCAGATTTTTTCATTGGCATAATCCTGTCAGTCGCACTATGGCCCTGGGTTCGACTCAGCCTCAAATAGAAATGAGTACCAGGAATATTTCCTGGGGAGTAAACGCAGCTGGTGCATATGGCTGACAACCTACCACCTTAATGTTCCGGTTGTCTAGAAATCTGGGAGTCTCGACCTCCTGGAACCCTTTGGGCCTGTCCAGGCCTGTAATGGGACTGCTTTACCTTTTTTGCTTTACCATACACTTCATTCTAAAATATGAAATATGTGTATTTTAATGCATAAGACCTATTATCTGATATTGTTACCATTAGATTGGGTCAAGGCTTAATGGGGCCTAGCAATGGCTGTTTCATCCCTTGATAAATTATGAGTACTTCAGCTTCTTACCTCTAATTTTAGGAATTAGTCAAGATTGACTGCTAGTTCCTGTGGCAGTTGGTCACAGATGGGATTCAAACCTTAAAAGTTTTCTGGAGCACTGAACTTAGAGTATGTCCTGTTTTGACATTTTCTTTAATGAAACCCTTTTGTAAATTTTATGACAGGATGGATGTAGAAGAACATGTACTTCAGTTGACTTTTTGTTCTGTTAGCCACAGGTAACTTTGAGCTACCCATAACTCACAGCTAGCAAATCTCATTATCTTGCAACAAAAAATATATGCCAGTCATTAGTAATGTACCGGATTTTTATCTTCGGTCAATGTGCGCTGAATTTCCAAGGACTTCTTCATGCAAAGAACTTCCCTGTGGTTCTCTTATCAACACAGGGCCTGGTGATTCATGGCAGATTGGAAGTAATGTGAGGGTTGTTGGTAAATTATTTGGGATTCCTTGAATAATGGGCAGTGTCCGTGAGAAGAATTTATTAAGTGATCAAACAAGCATTCACAATAAATAATCTGCACAAGTAATTAATCCTGCATATCAATTACTATTCACACCAACTGACTAACTTCTCTCCTAGAACTCCATAGCTAAGTAACCAAGTAACCTCTGTCCTTCACAACTCAATAATCTCAAACGAACTGCTGACTACACTCCCGTTGCCTAGTCATGCAACTTCTTGTTACTTCAGACTCCTCCCCATGACAAATTCAAATAGGTTTCACAGTCAGTGATTAGTCAGTTGGCCTCTTAGTCCACACACCACAAAATAATTATGAAATTTATTGCTGATTTCAGAATTTTGATTGGTGGGTTTGGTGGTCAGTTTCTGCTGTCACCCTGGGAAACTAATCCCCTAGATCCTATGTGAGGTCATGGAATCACTCAGCGCACAGCCTGACTGCACTGGATTTTAGGAGATCAAAAATACAGAAGTAAAAGATTTGGAAATAATACAATTCTGAAACATTTAGGGGACACCTGTGACTTGCAGGTGTGTGCTGCTGTCCACCCTTTAGGTCCGTGACTTACAAATTAAGATTGAGGTGGCAAACAGGATCGATCCTTTATAGTAAAATTGTTAACCTACCAGGACACACAGAAATTACATGACCAGTGGGGAGCTTCAAAATTGGAAGTACCCAATGGGAAAATTTCAAAATTAGTGGGGGGTTTTGTTTATGAGGGAAGCTTGGAAGTTTGGAAGAAGATGCAAGTAATCACAGATCATAAATGACGCAAGTAGTAGAGTTCCCAGTGGTTCTTGCACTTAGGCGCATCACTTATATGCTCTGTATTTGGACAGTTTACATTTAGAAATTTGAAATGATGTGTGATGTAGCTGCTTGCCATTCAGCAAAGTGTGTAAGCTGAATAATAGTTTTGTTAACAATGCTTTTCACATGAACTGTGAAATATAGCGAGTTAAAATGAATCTGTGTTTTGCTGTCTGAATGTCTGGACTGCTAGGTATTACCAGTCCATGTGAGGTAGCCTACATGTCAAATATTCCTTGGGATGAAGCTTGTGTGATACTGATACTGAGCTAGTTCGTTTTACTGTCATCTAAGACAACCGGGCAGCCAGGGCCAGGTAAAGACAGTCTTAACCCGTCTTTTGCCGACCCCCCGTTGTAACACTCTTGGCCGAGTGGGGTAACTGAGTTACCCCACATGCTTTTTATTGGGATTTTATGAGTTACACAAGGAAAATAACGATAAAATTCAAATGTGAATGGGTTTTAGTTTATGGAATGAATGTCAAATCCTTTGTACATAATATAATTGAATAAATTGAAATTACAAAATGGTTAAATTTTTAAAATTTACAAAATTTCTGAATCGTACAAAAATAAATTTTAATGTCCTCCTTTTTCGTCGCAATCAAGACACTTCACCATAGTTTCCTTACTGCGATGGTCATTGCACACAGGTTTTTTGCAAATGCAGCACATCACTCTCGTTTTTCTGTCCCTTTTCCTACTACAAAAACTGCACCTCATCCCCGTAGGCAGTGTTGACGACAGGCCGCTTTGTGTCGGTGCATCTTCTGTGTTGACAGAGTCATCTGGTTCCAATAAAGCCCCTGCAGAAAGCCTGATGTTGTTCAGAATGTTTCTGTGAAGGTTTTGAGCCAAACGTATCTTCATGTCGGGGAGAGCAAGATGTTTTACGAGTTGAATTAGGAAAAGTTTTCTCCTGCTCAAATTTTCAATATTCCACTGGGGATATTTCTCCATCCAAATTACATAGCTATTGAGTGCACCAATGTCAATTAGCTCCATAAATATTCTGTGAGGCCACGATTTGTGTGCCTCACACAAGAATATTCTCTTGTCATCCGATCACCTGTGTCAACGCCACCTTTTGTAGCGTTGTAATCTAAAATCATTTTAGGCTTTTTTTCTGGATGTTCAGGACTAACGCAATTGTCTAAATGTTGAGTTGATAAAAGTATTACACTTTTTCCTTTTTTTGGGACGTATGAGCACATGGTCATGTTTTTTGTGAACCCGAAGAGTGATGAATGTTCTTTCCTAGTTTTCTTGGGTAAGAATTCAGGGGGAATCTCTACTTTATTCGCCCTTACAGTCCCGATGAGTGTCAACTTTTTTTTCAGCAGATCCTGGGCTAGAGGGATGGAGGTGAAAAAATTATCAACTGTTATTCCACGTCCACTGTTTTGTAGATGCTTGGATAGGTCAAGTACTACTCGATGACCTTGATTCGTTTCTTTTTTTTCCATCTTGCATCCCAGTGTAGATCTGTAAGTTATGAATGTAGCTCGTTTCGACGTCACTAGCAACCCAAATCTTGATGCCATGTCGCCCCGGCTTTGACTTCATGTAGTCACGAAAGGGGCAATGCCCGCGAAAAACAGTGAGCCTCTCATCTATAGTAATGTGCTCATGAACACTATAGTTTTTATGACATTTTTCGGTGAACTGTTCCACTACATCTTTTATCGCTTCCAACTTATCCTTCGACTCTTGGAGTCTATCTTTTCGAGATTGAAAGTCGTCATATCTTAGAAAAGTAGAAATCAGACAAAATTTACTCCTTGACATAGCAGCAGTATAGAAAGGGGTAGCAAACGCTGGGTCGGAACACCACATCTGGTGGACTGACATTTTTTATGCTTTATTGGCTCCCGCTGCTATGAGAATTCCAATGTAGGCCAGAAGTTCTTCGTATAGAATATCGTTCCACATCAGGGGAGGCTTTTTTTTTTACTTCCCTTTTCAAATTAGTCGCTTGAAAAACTTCTTTGCCCTTCATATTCATGTACAACAAAATTTGTTTGAGCATATTTTCGTCAAAGAATAAATGAAATGCATCAGAAATCGTAAAAATTGAATTACTGGATTTGGTGAGACCAGGAGTCGAACTTACAATATTAGAGAACCTCCTTCTTGATTGAGCTGGAGGAGTCTTACACCAATGAAATCCACGTTTTCCTTCCTAGAAATCATCACAGCTGCATGAAGAGTCGTTGCCAAGTTCATCATCACTTGAGTCAGACTGAAGGACTTCGGTGGGCTCTCGGCTGGGTCCTTGTTGAGGGACATCTTCTTCATCTTCAGAATGTTGTACAACATCCTCCTCCTGAATAACTTCAGGAACATCGTATTGTTCCTCCACATGATCTTCTTCATAATCACTTCTGTCTTCACATATTAGAAGCTCGTAAATTTCTCGATCATCTGCTCCTAAATCATTTGGATCATTCACACCAAAAATCTCCTGGAGATCATCCAAACTATACCTTTTGTTTGACATTTTGAACGAGGAGCGTCACACAACTGGCAGTGAGGCCCTCAGACCAGTAAGAACTGATGGAACTTCCACCACCTCTTACTGGTCTGAGGTGAGTTCGTAAAATCAATGACATTGTGAATAAAAAGGTTACCAAGAACTGCCTGGCCACCTGTGTTTGTCATTCCCAGACTCCCAGTAGTCAATTTTTTGTGGAAGCACAGGCGCGCTTGCACACACACTTCTTTGTCTTTTTCAGTAAGTAAACACCCCTTCCTTTTTCATGAATTTCTGTGAATTATGAATGGTCGTCACCCCAACAGGCGTTGCACTCTGGTCTCGCCAGAGACCAGAATACGAACAATAAACAATACCAACGTAGTTATTTTTTTTGTTACACGCATTACCGAGTGGGGTAACTGATTTACCCCACCGGCGAAACTTAGTGTTTAATCGACTCAAAATTGATTCTCCTGCACTACAGCTTTGTTTCCTACCATAGTGAGTGCTAATGAGCAAATACAAAAAGTCTTGTGCTAATATGGACGTGCATTGTTACCAAACTCGGGAAATTTGGACCACTGGGGTAACTGAGTTACCCCACTCGGCAACAGACGGGTTAATGTGTTATTTGTATTCTTCATTAACTTGAATGACCACATGTATGAACGTACCACACAGGATTCTTGGAAAGTGGAAGACTTTTGGATCTTCGTTCCTGCTGTCCCCTGTACCTTGTTCCTTCAGCTCATAATTTACCTTCCCAAATAACATTATTCATTAAACACTGCCAACAGAATATTTTTCATTATTCAGAGACAATTACTAGTGAATTTTATCTCCCAACACTTGCACAATCATATAGTTTGTTTTGCAGCTACAATTATTACTGAACATATTTGTATGTTTGAGATAATGATAACATTCTCTTAACCTGTAGACATCCACTGAATAGAATTCAGTCTTTGCTTACAGATATTCAGTGAATACCAAGCACAAGAAACCAATGTTGAAGGGGGGGGCAGGCCGGTACACATTCCGGTGCCAGGCGGTCGGGAAGTGGGCCGGAACCCGAACCAACTCTCGGCAGCCCTGCAAGAAACGAGGATTAGGCTTGATTTCAGGCTTGCGCCGCGATGTAGGTGACATCTGCTCTCTTCTGGGATATTCCAGAACAGCGCAGATATCAAGGATCGGGCTTATTATGTATGTGAAACAGCTAACAGAGTGCCTCTTCACACACACAGCACGGACCACTCGTCTCCATTAAAATACGGTAAGCGCCAAAATGAATACAGGTAGTCTGTGATTGATTGGAAACTTGCGAATGTCGATAGCGGCCATTGCAAAACGCCAAATTTGTGTGTCACCCCGCTCACTCGCCACAAGGGGTGCTGCAATGCATCCGCACACATGAAAGACCACCGCATGAAAGCGGCAGCGTTGGATCGACCTGCACGAATTCGGCGACCCGTACAGAATTGGTTGCAGTATGTAGTCGAAGATGGCAGTATGGTGTTACCCTTCACTTATGCCATCTAGCAGAACATGAGCTGAATTACTTGCCAGCTGTGCCGAGGATGGTGACCGGGTGTTTTATCGATTGGAACTGCTGTGCACTGCCTTCTGTATAATCTCTACTGTGACAGACAAAATAGGAGTTGTCGGATATGCGACGTCAATATTACCTAGAAGGCTACGGTTTTGTTATGGTTGGATGTTGGAGAGATGTCGGACGTTTCTAAGTGTGCATTTTGTTGTGCTCATACTAAGAACAATGATACGTGAAGAAGAATTGTGAAGTATGCCACTTTTACATACACTGTAAGTAACACAGCTGTTAATCTGTTAAGATGTCTTACGCTAGTATGCAGAGTTTGTTTACACATTCTTTTCTTCTTGCAATGATTATAACTGCTCTTTGTGCATTATTTATATTGTTTGGTGCTTTCTGTAGGCTGTTAATGTTTTGTAATCCAGTTGTGAGTTTTTAAGGAAAAGCTAATGTTGTCTCTGCTCCTAAAGGTTACATTAGTGTAGAACGCATATGCCCTTTAGATTAAGTTTTTGTACAGTACCGTATTATAAAACACAGGTGCCTTAAAGAAGAGATTTTTTTGGTAAATTTCGCTATTAGTGCAGTTCAGTCTTTTTACTACGCGGTCGGTCATGGGCAGCCCATACATGTTAGAAATTTGTATTGCGATGGCAAAAACAGGACTACTTTGTGTGTGTTATCAATTTGTTGTTTTCACATACCCAAGAGAAGTTCGTAATTGCACTGTATATGTACCCAGGAAAACCCAAATTTGCTATAATTAGTATTGCCTTTTTACATTTGTGTAGATGTGCCCTGCGGCATTGATTTGACAGATTTTATTGCACACATGAACCAGAAAAGTTCCCACCAGTCTGTTTTACACATTGAGACACACTTATTTAATATACCATGTTTCCCATCTCATGATATGCTACAAGAGACAAGATGCGCCCTGCAGTTATCAAGGTATTTTTGCAGATGTGATAGCATACAGTTCTTTCCAGTTGTAAGATGTAGGGCAATTTCTAGGGACATTTTTCAGGAACAAAAGGTCTTGTGAGGCACGAAGTACTGTATTTTACATTCACACTCATTGCCCAATGAATAGGAGTTTGTATGGACTCTGCAGCGAGTCTTAAAATAAAGGTCACATTTCCCCTGTGTCCAAGTACCGTGCCATGAATGTGAATAGGAGACATGAAGATAGTGCTCCATATGTTCCTAACCTGGGCACTAGATGGAGGTCAGATATAATTAAGTAGTGTAGCAGTCTGTTAATTGTACAGTTATGTTGACAGTGTGTAAACAATGTGTGTGAAGATCATAAACTAAGGTACTCATCTTTTTCATTTTAGTTAGGTATTTTTTTAATGTAATATTAAATAGAATATCTTGTGAGAAGGTTATGTTTCAACAAAGTCACTCGCTGGTATAAGGACTTGAAGGTTCGGACTGTATTAACATTCATAAATTCTCAAGCATTAAATAAGTATTCAGAAAATAGCATCAGCATATGTGTGACATACACACACACTGTTTTATTTCCAGCAAGTATACAATGTTTAGTTTTGCACTCGTACATCTTTCAGCTATCTGTTGTAGCCATCATCAGGGAACTATAATATTGTTCAGACATAAGCATCATATTCTCTAACTTGCCAGTAAATGGTAAAAAATACTTTAGTATCATACAACAGTTAATTGATGTAGAGTATTATTAAATTTATTGGGATTATAATGTAAGTTACATAT
Organism: Coptotermes formosanus; assembly: GCA_013340265.1. NCBI lineage: Eukaryota > Metazoa > Arthropoda > Insecta > Blattodea > Rhinotermitidae > Coptotermes > Coptotermes formosanus. Next base: position 1,419,940 of record BLKM01000736.1, on the reverse strand, counting down.
TAAAATGTAAAAAGGTTTCGTCAAGCATCTTGTAGTACTGGGTGTCTCCCATTTATAGTGGAGCAGAGATCTATAAATATTGCACATGTTTTAATAAGTTATTGATGTGAAAATTAGAAAATATAAAATTTTTAGAAGGAATTATTAAAATTTAATATTTATGTGAAAATAGACAGTGACGCATTGTACATAGCCAAGGTTTAGACACAAGATGTCTAATACAGCTAAGAAGAAAAGAAAATGGTACCTGAAATTAAATGTAGATGCATGACACACTTAATACTGAGTATAACTTTTGGTTACTGATGTCATTTTTGCTATAAACATAATAAATCCACATCATATTTATGGAAGGTCAACATACTCTCCTTTCAAGCTGCACGTTCAGACCGAAAATGAAATCAGAAGAACAAGAGAGGTTCTGTTTTAACATATAATACATTGAATGAGGAAAGGATTTCACAGTTTTTAATGCAGTTCTGCTAATTAAAATTTTATATCCAATTCTAAATATACCAAACTTTTATAGCCAATAAAAACAGAGTAAAGTTTTACGTGCTTACAAACATAACAATAAGCATAATTTGTTACAGCCCTGTAAGCTGCAATAAGGTGAATATTTAATACACTTATTAAAATTGTAAGAAATGGTACCTCAGTCAATGGAGTGATGACTGAAATGATACAACTAGCGACCTGTTACACATCTTTATGGGCCTGGTTATTGCTCAATCAGGTCAGAACATGTAGTTGTTTTATAACAACAAAATTTATTGTTTCTACAGTAAAACAGTTGTGTTAGAGACGGTATTTTATGTTACATTAACTGTTTATGACACACAATGGGATGTCTTCCATGAAGATTACAGGAGACAAGGTTGAATAGTAGGTGGTTTTCTTACCGACTGACTTGCTGGCGCGTTAGTCTTGTCATTTTTACTACCGCACGAGGGCGCAGTTGTCGTTAGGGGTGACCGGGACAAGTTAGTACACCGCGCTACAGAGATGGCAGGACAGCTACGTTGTCAGCGGACCTCGTCACCATTATCCGTGTCCGTAAGATGCAACGCTGTAGCTGCGAGGCTTGTTGCGGTCAGTGAATCCCGATGTAATTTGTACGGTAACAATGGCGAAAGGCAAGAAGGAAGTTTAACTTACGAAGTTCAGGCCACACAGGCTGTGTGGAAAGAAGACCATATGAATTTTAGAGGGAAATATATTACTGTGGGCAGAAGTAGGCGCTGTGACAAGACGGATGGTAATTTTAAAAAATGAAAGTTAATAGTATGCGGTTTATTAATTTCACGTTGTGACAGAAATAACCGGTAAAGAGTTCTTTGACTTGTCGTGCTAGAGCACGCGACAGATTTCTTGTAGTCAATTCCTGTTCCACTGCGTGAATTTCTTCGGTAACCTTCAATTGCCGCAGTGCAGTACGTATAATGATCCAGGTCACTCGCACAATCCCTGTCTCTTTTATCAAGTTGTCGGGCAGGCAAGCACGTTTTACTATAACACTGACTTCTTGAGGAAGTGCCTCTATGTCGTTGGACCAAATAGGCCACTTTGCATGTAAAATTCCAAACGCACACTCGATACACTTTCTAGGTGTTGAAAGACGCTCGCGAAAGTGGTCCCGTTGCAGAGTTTGGACCTTAAAGACAGGTACAGTCTGACGAAATGCTTTAGAGGATAAGTCTCATCTCCAGTCATGCTGTTAGGTAGCTTCATATTGGTCACTGGTTGTTGTTGATCAGCTGGGACGTTAAGTGCATTTTTCTCAAGTGATTCAAATGTGATTTAGCAAAAGTGCCCCCGTCACTGTGTTTCCCCTTGCATTCCACTTCAGTGACCAAAAACTTATCAGCATCTGTTATGCCTTGCAGCAGGACTGAGTAGTATTTATGTTAAATAAGATGATCCCGATGTCAAGGGGCATTTCACCTGACTGCGTGTCTGATCGGTGCACTCGAAATAGCTAGGGAGATTCCAGCGATTGGAGAAATCGGACATTTTTTTTTTTCTTTCAAAACAGTTTCGGCTGGTACGTCTTGAACCAGTTCGTCCATTATTATTTGACAAATTTCTATGCCGTGGAACTTACTGCTGAGTTTTCCCACTTGACGGACAAAATCCAAAGGACAAAAACTCCTTGTTACTTAATACCCGAAAGACAGTTTACATTGCACTAAAGCTTTTCTCACGCCGATCCCGGTGGTCGTGCGGTCTAAGGTGTAGGCCTGCGGCTGAATCGTGGGTTCGAGTCCCGCTGAAGGCATGGATGTTCGACTCTTGTGTTTGTTGCTTGTTGTTTAGGTCGCGACGTCTGCGACGAGCTGATCACTCGTTCAGAGTAGTCCTGCCGGCTGTGTAATTATCTAATTGTGTGTGATCTAGAAACCTCAACAACGATGCGGCATATGTCGGGTGCTGCGCCACCAACAATTAACCCTTTAAAGACGAAGCGTATCTGTTTTATGTAAGGACTCAGTGCGTACCGCGCTGTAAACACTCTCCACTTCGGTTATAAAAACCAATCTCTTAACGTTTTATAAGACAAAAGTTGCGGTTTGTTCTGAGATCCGTACAAAACACATAAACGCAATGTGGGCACCACGTAGAATTTTTTAATGTTAAACCTGGTCGTATGTAAAGTTACCACTAGGCTTTAAAAGGTTAAAAGAAGAACCTTTTCAGTCATTCGTATACATTTCTTCGACTAATGCGCGTTCCCCCATGTTGTCGCCACATTCTGGGAATCTGAGATGTTTGATCCCTTGTGACATTTTTCAGTTGACGTGCGTCGCCACTTGTGGACTTTGGCATTAGACATGTCCGAGGACATTACGTGTCGTAGCAAGTTCTTGGGGACGGCTTCAACGCACTGCTGCCTTCGATGTTTTCAATTAGAGGTGCTGATAGGATGCGTCTTTTATATTTTGGCCTTCAGAATGCCCCACAGGAAGCCTCCGCTGCTAAAAAAAAAATCGGGTGAGGTAGGATGCCAGTTGTCGGAAAATACGCTGCGTTGCTGTAATCGAGTTTGATTTAATAAAAAACCCCACAGCCACAGTTCATTCTTGAACCGTCCAGTGCTCCATGTCGACAACTCCAGCGAGCATTCTGCGGGAATACTGACTGTGCTGAGCACAGATGCAGTTGTTTAGACAGCGAAGGAAATATTAATTGGCTCCACCTGACTACCTAAGTGTGTGAGACACGCCCTGCCTGCCAGCCAGCATCTCTTCCTTCGACGAGCGAATTCGCCAATGTATTGAAGCCGTCCTGAAGGTCTTGCTGTAGCGTCTAATGGCCTCTCTGTCAGGTGATATGCAAGAGAGCGTAAGTGGTGTTGGTGGTCACCAGAAAAGTCCATTTTCAAACGCTGATGATTGCTGTTAATTTTCCATGGAGTTATGAATTTGTCGGTGAGTCTGTTAACAAATCGTGCTTGTTCTGAATTCGTTATTTAATATTAAGAACCGTCAGGTATTGCTGGCGTTCCTGTACGTAACATAACAGGCAGGGACTGGTTGAGCGACCGATCTATCCGTGGATTAGTTGGAATATTTGAGTAATAGGCACCGTGTTTAATCCTTCGCGTAATTTCTGTGGCTCGACAGCCCCTAGTGGGCCAGGGCCTCATTATTGAGGCTTCACGATCACACTCAGACATAACCACACTCTGTAGGACACCTCTGGACGAGTGATCGGCCCGTCGCAGTGACCTCTATTTGACAACACACAACACTCACAAGAGACAGACATCCATGCCCGCGGCGGGATTCGAACCCACAATCCCAGCAAGCGAGTGGCCGCAGACCCACGTCTTAGACCGTGCGGCCTCTGGAATCGGCTTCGCGTAAAATAGTAGCAATGTTGCGTAATTTTGACCAAGATTAAAGTGAATTTATGAATTTTTAATGAGGTAAAGGTAAAGTTGCCCTGTGCTTAAATTGAGCAGAACGCCGTGATGGCCTATGGCGAAGTGGGGGTATGGCTCCACACATTTTTAACCTTGGCTCCAGATGGAGGTGCTTGGTCAGCTTCATGCCTCGGCCGCTGTACTTTTGGGAGAGTCCCTGGTGCCAGTTAAATATGGTGCTGCATGGGTTCCACAGCCGATATAGAAGCTTTGGAAAAGAAAGAACTCTCTGGCCTTTTCAGAGAATCAGACCTCGGTTGCCCGCATGTCCAGCCGGTACCGATTAATACATGAGGAAGGGCCAGATAAAGTGTACCCAAGTACTCTGCCTTGAGGACCAAAGCAAACACGTTTGCACGATGACCCATCTGTAATATGCAAGACATGCTAACTTTTGTTAATACTGCTAATCATGTTATACATCTCTACGGTTTGACTCCACATGTTATTTTATACTTTTGTATTATATCTTCTGTTCTTAACGTTTTTACTTTTTATTCTCTTAGGCAACCCACTTAGGCCTATATATGATATACATTTTTGTGTATTCATTACATTCGCTGTTGTAAAAAGAGGAAGATTTTCCACTTTCCAAAACGTATAGAGTTTTTCATTTTGCGGTTTCTGGGTGGCCTGATGGTGGCTGCTTGAGCCGAAACCGGGAGTCTGTGTACGTTTGTATTAAAGTAGGGTGTTAGGTGTGATTGTGTGATTAATAAGTGGAAATATATTCTTATATCTTCACACCAACTGGGATGTTCACTATTAGAATTAACCCTTTAATGACGAAGCGTATCTGTTTTTGTAAGGACTCAGTGCGTACCGCGCTGTAAACACTCTCCACTTCGGTTATAAAAACCAGTCTCTTAATGTTTTATAAGGCTAAAGTTGCTGTTTGTTCTGAGATCCGTACAAAACACATAAACGCAATGTGGGCAGCACGTAGAATTTTTTAATCTTAAACCTGGTCGTACGTAAAGTTACCGCTAGGCTTTAAAAGGTTAATCCATGAATTTTTAGAAAGGGATATAAATTCAGATTTCCATCACGCGGTAATTCACAGCGTAGTTTCAAGGAGTGAGGTATAGATATTTGTTTACTGAAACACGCGTAAATTATTAAATTTAGTTGATTAAATTTGGTTCTGATGCTAGTAAACGTCTTTAAATTTGGTTCTGATTCGAGTAAACGTCTTATTTACTCGCCTCGCACTTTGGCCGTTACGAGTTCCCATTCGTAGTCGTGATGTCTGTCGGATTACTCACTGTAGTTGCGAAACAGGAACTATGTGTGTTCAGTTTCATGTTTGAACGTGCTAGGTACTCCCTGCCCCCCATATACGTCACCGTCATTTTGACAACCCCCCTCATAAGAGAAGTTCTCTTCGGTGGGTGCGGAGCTCAGTGACTATGAAGCCGATTTGTATGGACTCTTTCTCATTTGAGCTGGAGTTTTGCGTCTTACCGAAGTAAGTGGATTTATTTGTAGCCGTCAGTTGTGTATTCTAGAGAAAACTTGGTCACTCTGTCTGTGTATGTGTGTCCTTAAGTATTGTAGCTTTGTGACAAGGGGTGTTATCCGTTGAAGGTCAGGAAAGTTGGAAACGTTTTATAGAGGTAGAAGTAGTTAATTGTAAATCAGTTTTGGCCCCGTTTGTAAATTGCATTCAACTTAGCGCAAATGGGCGTGCTGTTGCCTAATGTTTAGGCCTAATCAACAGTTGTTTTCCCAGAAGATAAAAATTAAGTGCAGGAAAACGTCGGTTGTCATACTGCTGTCACAATTATTTATTCTGACGTAGGTGTCGGTAAGTAGCCTGATCCTAAAGTACTTTATATTTTTACATCAATGTGGTGGTCGTAGTAACGTATTCAGTAATTTTTAGAGGCCTCGTCTTTTGTGCGAGAAGGATAATTTCTCGCAAAGTTAATCGGACAAAAATATCTGACTTCACGCGAAGGCATAAGTATGTTTATTTTGTTGACAGCAGTATGGAACAGTGTGTAGCTCAACAACGGTGGAAAGGTAACCCGTACCTGCTTTTCCATGGCAGCACTGAACAGTTTTATGGTATTCACCGTTACAGGTGGGTCAACAATTCAAAGGGAACGTATTGTTGCGTTTCCATGGCAACAGTGGTTACATGAACGCGCCACAATGTTACGTTGTAGGTACGTTGCCTCGTTGTTAATACTAATTGTTAGTTTTGCATCAGACACAGTAGATCGGACCTCAACCATAAGGTGACGTAATGCGTGAAGAGGTCGACGGTCGGAAACGCGGCTTGGTGAGAGGATGAACGCATCGAGTAAAGTCGATATTGACGTGAATACATTTGTGGCAGTAATCTTGACAGTAAATATTGACCGTTTAAAGGGCGCTTATAAAGGGGATCGTAGGAAATATTTGTGTTTCGGTTAGTAATGAGTTCAAGCAACCGGAGATAGATTCCAAAAGTAACTGAGAAAAGGGTCATGCGGTGGCGTAGTTGGTTGAGGCACTGCGCTACAAATCGGAAGGTCGTGGGTTCGATTCACGTTGGTTTCATTGGAATTTTTCATTGACATAATCCTTCTGGCAGCGTTATGCCCCTGGTGTCGACTCAGCCTCTAACAGAAATGAGTACCAGGCGCCTGGGGGGTAAAGGCGGTCAGTGCGTAGGGCTGACAACCTTACCACTTCATGTATCTAGAAATTCTGGGAGCGTCAACCTCCTGGAGCCCTAAGGGCCTGTCCGGGCCTTAAAGAGATTGCTTTACCGTTTTATCTGAGCAATGTACGGAGGAGTGTTAACCGTGATTTTTCCCTCATGGCTCGACAGCCCCTAGTGGGCCAGGGCTTCCTCATTATCGAGGCTTCACGATCACACTCGGACACACCACACTGGGTAGAACTCCTCCGGACGGGTGATCGGCCCGACGCAGGGACCTCTTCCTGACACATAACACTCTCAAGAGACAGACATCCATGCCCCCGGCGGGATTCGAGCCCGCATCCCAGCAAGCAAACGGTCGAAGACCCACGCCTTAGACGGCGCGGCCACTGGGATTGGCTGTTCGATGGTGATGCTAACTAACTGACTAACTCCATGGAGCAGAGACCTTCTTGAGAAGCTAAGAGTTTCTCAGCTAGTCAAGAAATTCCCCGCATTTTATGGAACCCGGAGGTTCATTACCGCATTCACAAGAGCCCGCCACCTGTCTCTATCCTGAGCCAGCTCAATCCTGTCCGTGCCCCCCGCATTCCACTTCTTGAAGATCCATTTTAATATTATCCTCCCATCTACGCCTGGGTCTCCCAAGTGGTCGCCTTCCCTCAGGTCTCCCCACCAAAATCCTGTACGCACCTCTCTTTTCCCCATACTGGCTACATGCCCCGCCCATCTCATTCTTCTCGATTTGATTACCCGAATAATATTTGATGATGAGTACAGGTCATTAAGTTCCTCGTTATGTAGTCTTCTGCACTCCCCTGTCACCTCGTCCCTCTTAGGCCCAAATATCCTCCTCAGCACCCTATTCTCGAACACCCTCAGTCTTTGTTGGACGCTAACACGATATTAAATTGAATTATGTTGTGAAAGTACCTGAGTGTACATACGAAAAGAAAACTGACAGAAACATTTCTGGTGTCTATTCATATTGTCTTGATTTCTTGCGTCATCGGGTTTTTATCATCTGCATGTTTCTCCGCAGTGAACAACGGGTGCTCCTCCTGTTTGCCGCGTGGCTTCTTTTCTGTTGTTCTGTTTAAAAATAACCTACTATGGTTTTAACCCTTTAAAGACGAAGCGTGTCTGTTTTATATAAGGACTCAGTACGTACCGCGCAGTAAACACTCCACCTCGGTTATAAAAACCAATCTGTTAATGTTTTATAAGGCAAAAGTTGCTGTTTGTTCTGAGATCCACACAAAACACATAAATGCAGCGTGAGCACTACCTAGAATTTTTTCATGTTACTCCTGATGGTGCGTAAAGTTACCGCTAGGCTTTAAAAGGTTAAACGAAAGGACGACCACACACCGTTGGTGCTAGATTTTATGTAAGACCGTGAGTGCGTGTGGAACACAAAATCGGAACACCCCAGAAACAAAAGAGCTCGTGAAAATACCCTACAGGAATTTGTGCGCTGGCGGAATTTACCGGAACTCACCGTAGAGGACGTAAACCTGAAAATCAAAACAATTCGTACTAGGTACGTATACTGCTGAGCTAACTAAGGTAAGAAAATCAGGAAAAAAGGTGGTGTACGCATGAGGGCCGACCCGAGACATGTGGGCGTCCCGGGCAGATTAATAATGTGGCGCCCCGGGCAGGCTAATAATTTGGTGCCCCTTAAAAGCCGATATTCTTGAAACTTGTACAGCCTAGGACAGGGCTGGCCAACGTGTATGAGGCCGCGTGCCCAAATAGCGGATACTTTTGGAGAAATTCTTTCGCATGTGGAAACCTGAGTTTACTAGCACCTCCTCCAACTCCAAATGGCGCTACAACCCAGGTTGGGCCTTGGCCTCCTCTACAATACGCCTCCAAGCTTCTTGGTTCCTTGCTCTGTCTCTCCATTCGTTTACACCCATCTTTCTCAGGTCCATGGACACATCATCCAGCCATCTCATTTTTCGTCTTCGTCTTTCGTCTCGTTGCATACAGCTTACCATACAGCATTTTTTTTGGGATTGCGGTGTCTTGCATTCTTTCTATATGACCAAGCCATCGTATTCTTTGACATTTAATAAACCTAACAATATTCTCTCCTTTAATTATGTGTTCTAATTCATCATTTTGTCGAATTCTCCGTGATTCATTTTCATTCACTGGTCCATATATTTTCCGCAAAATTTTCCTTTCAAATACTGCTAATGCTCTTTCCCCTTCCATGGTGAGTGTTCATGATTTTGAACCATAGGTGACCACTGGAAGTACCAATGTGTGGTATATCTGCAACTTGCTGCTTCTTGGTATGAGGCTACTATTGAATAATTGTCTATTTGCATAATAAGCGTTATTGCCCATCATGATTCTCTCTTTTATGCATTTATTATTATTATTAGTGTTACTGGTAATATTTCCCAGGTATTGGAAGCTTTGGACTGCTTCAAATGTTTTGTTTCCTGTTCGGTTTACTAGCACCATATCTGCGATAATTCCATTGACACCGTAACGCCCCTCATGGGTTGGCGCCCCGAGCAACTGCCTGGCTCGCCCGCCCCATAGTCCGACTCTGGCAGGCCTACACGACATTTATGTGCCTAAACTGTTTTATTGTAACAAGCACATTCGTTTCTCTGTGTTGTTTGTATTCCACTAACCGTAGTGTCAACAAATGCTCTCTTTTCAGTAATGTTTTTACATTTATTGGTTTACAGTCACAAACAACACTGATACCTAAACGCATGAGTTCAGTGAAATAATGTGAACGGAATTTGGCTCGTCAATTGAATTCACTTGTCCTCGATGATCATCTTGGATGACCAGTGTAAGCCCGCCTTTGTTTTCCGAATCTTGAGATAGGAAATGCGTCATGGTAACTACATTACTCACGATGCAATTCAGTTAGTGGTGATTTTGGTACTACAGTATAGTGAATTGGGTTTTATAATTATTTATGTGTACAGGGTTGTATTAATATTTACGAATATTGGTAAACCGCTAGCGGATTAAGGTTTGAAATTGTGAAACACAGTGCGAATGAAGAAGAAAAAGCACCTCGGGGTTTGTAGAATATGGGGTATTTAGATGTACTTGGGTTTCACACTATCCATGAAACAACCGACGTTGTGGAATTGTGACATAGGTCGTTGTTTCATACTTCAGGTATGAAGAATCACTGAACTGCGAATTTATGCTACATAAATGTTTACTCCGTACTCTAACCAGGCACCTCAAAGTATCATGCCTTTGTGTTCAAGGGTCTTGTTAGCCGAGTGGAAGTCTGCAGGTAGACGGAATTGGACTGTCATTTGTGTGTGTGTGTGTGTGTGTGTGTGTGTGTGTGTGTGTGTGTGTGTGTGTGTGTGTGTTTGAAGGGGTGCAGAGGAGGGGAAGAGATTCCACACACACACACGCGCGCGCACGCACACATACAATTTTAGATCTTTTTATGAAATCCAAACTGTCTGGACTGTATAATCCAGTGTTGGTCTGATAGAAATTTTGTCGGCACAAAGCTGCGCATGATATAAACATCTAAAGTTATTTTTTGGGTTTTGTAGTCCTTACCTCTTCTACCTACTTCACAGTAGGTTTCGAGGTTTTTGTTTTTTACTCGATCACACTCAGACACACCACAGTCCGTAGGACTCCTCTGGACGAGGGATCGGCCTGTCGCAGAGACCTCTACCTGACAACACAAACACTCACAAGAGACAAACATCCATGCCCCCGGTGGGATTCGAACCCACGATCCCAGCAAGCGCTCGGCCGCAGACCTACGCCTTAGATCGCGCGGCCACTGGAATTGGCATTTAAAATTGTACCTTCTCTAAATATGACTACCTGTATACTTAATGACTGAACGAATTATCTGATACAGTTTTAAAACAAAGTTGTTTGTAAACATCCCCTGTTGAAAGTACAGCGTAAACTGCATATGCTTGCTTCCTACAGCAGAATTTAATGGCGGACATGCAAGTCTTGTCTAATTTTACCAATGTTGTGTTGGCAGCGCTCTGTTTTGAAAGCGGCATGCATCGTATTCAACACTGCACCCTCACCCGCGCACTGAATGATATTTGGTCATGTTCTCTGGATGCACTAATTTTGGAGGTGACATTTGAAGTGCTTCATCAGTGACAGCCATTGTAGAAGTGCGTGTTCGATATTGTTGACGCGTTTATGCGTTTGTATTGGGTAGCGGTATGTCGATTTCGTCATTCTAGGTTTTGCAAGGATTTCGTTTTCCAGCATTTTTTTCCTAAGCCTCTAAACAGAGTAGCTTTACTTTAAATTGTGTATATGACTGTTGTGTTGAATCGAAAATTAAGTAAATTGTATTTGTCAGTTAGTGACTTAGGAATTACTGATTGGTTTGTTGGTTGGTTGGGTGGTTGGTTGGTTGGTTGGTTGGTTGGTTGGTTGGTTGGTTGGTTGGTTTGGTTTGGTTCGTTGGTTGGTCGGTCGGTCGTCTGGTTGTCTGTCTGTTTGTCTGTGTGTCTGTCTGTCCTTTCCTCTCGCCAAATGTGAACTGCTTGATTTAATTTCATGAGACTTGGCATGTAAGTTGTGCCCCCACGTATTTTCGGTGCCGAAACATTAAGAGTTGCTTTTTTGTTACCGGTACTGTTAATGCTTATGTTGTGTGTTCATTTAGGCATAATGGTATGTCATTGGGTCTGCGCGTCTTACAGTGGGTTTCTTGAGGCGTTGGAATGAATTTTAATGGACATGGTTAAACGTGTAAAAGCAGGTTTTGAAAACGTTGTTCAGTCTTATATATGAGTTCCTGTATTTTGCATTGTTTATAAACCCCTTTGTAACAAAATAAATTTGAATGGGCCCTATGCCTCGTGCTGTCCATGTATACACATTATATAGTTCATCATAGATTAAGAAGTATTAAACGCAGTAGAGGATGGAAATATGTTTTCTACATATAGCATTGACGGTGGCTGCTGTTTGCCTGTGTTTTTGCTGTTTGTCTTTATGTCGTTTTCCGAATGGAAATCTATAGCACCACCAGATAGAATAAAAAACAGCAAGAATTTATGCTTTTGTTGGCAGTATTGCGCCAACCATTGCCGGCAAAAATTGTCTTTGCCTCCCCTGCTCAACCTTTTGTACGGTACCGGAAACTTTGACAAAATTTGGTGTGCATGAGAGCAACATGAAATTGAGTACACAGAATTAAGAATGAATAAGTTTACGTATAATTATATGTGTAATTTTACGTGGTAATTTGTCTATACATCGTGTGCAATAAAATATATGCTGGTAATAACAGGGAGAATTTATTAAAACATGCAATTCACAACCTAGGTTAGGGTGTCGCTATTTTTAGCACATTTTCACAAAAAGAATTAGTAATGTATGTCTGCATAATTCGTATTTCGTTTTCGTAGTCCTTCCCTCTTCTACCTACTTGTTCACGGTAGGTGTCGAGGGTTTTTGTGATTTAATTTGATCACATTCAAGCAGACACCACAGTCGGTAGGACTTCTCTGGACGAGGGATCGGCCCGTCGCAGAGACCTCTACCTGACAACACAAACATTGTACAAGACAAACATCCATGCCCCAGGTGGGATTCGAACCGACAATCCCAGCAAGCGCACGGCCGCAGGCCCACGCCTTAGACCGCGCGGCCACTGGGATCGGCCTGTCTGCATAATTAACCAGCTCATAAGTTTTCAAAACTGCTTTCGCATTCTATCTCGGCGTTGCCGGGGAAAAGGTTAAAGACGGTATCGCATTTCAGATGCCTCCTCAGGCAACATAACAGCGTCGTGGGCAACATGTTGCCCGCGATCTACGGGTTGAGCGTCCGTACTTTAGATCATAATGTTTTTTCTGCGGCTATAATGTATAAGAGCTGGTAAATGGAAGGGCCGTCTGTGTAACCGTAGTTAGAGGTGGGATTTGTCAGAATTTTTTTTTGTTACTTTTCACTGGATAGTCTATTAGCTTATACTGCGTGAACCATATTGGTAGTTTTATATCGGTAACACATTTGGAGAGTCTTTCCGTAAAAGACGGCCTGCGTGTAAAGGTATTTATAAACTCGCATTAATTTTGCTTAAACACGCAGTAATTTACATACGTAGGACCTTTGTGATTTACATTCCTCAACAAGTATTACACAGGTGATCAAACCAAAGAGGGATGAGTTGGGCAGGGTGTGTGGCACGTATGGAAGGGATGAAAATGCGTACAGGGTTTTCATGAGGAAAGCTGAAAGAAGGAGACTACAAGGAAGGACAAGGCATAGATGGACTGTAGCTCCACTCCTGTTATATGTCTTCGTGGCAACTTTACCTTTACTTTGAATAATGTTGATTGACGACTTGGAACATGTAGTTAAATAAACCGAGACTCATGTCTACCAACCGGTCAGTCCAAAGTTAAATAGACACATTAACCACAGTTTAAAACAAATAAGAAGATGAAGAAGAGAAAACGGAACTATATGAACTGTCGGCCAAAGGTGGAGAATTTGGCTGTCCGACTCTCTGCTTTGTGTGGTAATATATTGAATGAATGGTGCGTACGTAAGACCTAGGAAGTAGAGTGTTGTCTGGTAAAATGAAAACCGTGAAAAAACAAACAGGATATATAGACGGGTATCGCGTCCGATAACTCAAGTAGCCTACGCCAGCCTGCTCAGTATGAAACTGTACCGTACTTCTGTTCGGTAGGACACCTTTCGTACCTGCAATGAAGAAAATGGAGCAACACTGAAATGTATCTGCCGGGACCACAGACCTATATTCGGCCCTGGTTCGGATAAACGTGAATGGGCTATCAGCTGATACTGTTTTTTTTTAATGAAATGCCGGCCCATGTAATGTATTCCGTTTAACGTACGATGTAGTGCTGGTATTTGTTGTGAACGGTAAATTTGTCGATCGCCGTAAGGCGGTTGTTGACTCCCCACCCAGTCCATTGTACTGTCCATGCCTGTCTGCAGGGTGTTGCGTAGCGCTGCGACTGAAACCCCAATCGCGAGCAGGTTTGTACGTGTTGTAGGGTAAATGACCCAACACGATTGACTTGACCTCGTAGCACGCTGCCAAGAGTCTGCAAATTGCCGCTGTATATATGACTAATTTCTTAATTGTTGACTGTGGAAAACTACTTTAGGGCCAAGTTTATTAGTAATTAGCGTCTTTTCAAAATTTACTGATACTTTCCCAAGAAACTTAACTTCCGGTCAGTCTGTGACAACTTTGTTTGCAATATATTGTACCAGGGCTTCACAACTTTTCGCATAGCGGGTCAGCATTTTATTATTTACAAATATCGATAAGCTTATTTCGAAGTACATCAGTTCAAGTAACTGTTTACGAAACGATGCGACATATACACGTGAAATTAAGTCCACGATTTCCATGACAAAAGCGGCATTCAGCAGGAAAAAGACTGTACTGTGAGTGCAGCCGGGACTGTGGGTAAACTCGTACTGATATATTACACATATGGACACCACTTTTTGAACACCTGTTTGAATGATGCGTTTTTCCGCAAGGTAGTGCAAGGGCACACAGCGTAAGCAGTTCTATGCGTTTATTATTGACCACTTGCTAAATTTCTAATTCGGTTAAAATGATACGTTTGTACTCAGCAGATTATTTAATTAAAAGTTGTAGCATCACACCACAACTTATTCTATATGCTTTGTTTCAGATGGTCGTCCTTGCAATGGCTGTTACTGTAGACGTTATACTTTAACATATCTCACAAGTTGAGAAATACACTAAGATCATCGGGCTGCTATAAGGCGTTCTTTACGAAGCGAAGTAAAGATGTCTTGTGAGGAGAACATGTCCTTCCGTCCTTCGATGACGTAGTAAGAAACTAAACCGTTTGTCGGATATTCAAGACTCTGTCGAGCAAGTGTACGTGTTGTGGGCTTCATATTACGTAAGGGTGTAGATGAATTTGTTCGTACTTTCCACATGTCTGGACCGATGTGGGTGAAATTCGGTATGGGATGTCTGCACATAATTTTGTTTAGCATTCCAGATTTTCGTGAAAATTGGCGCAGGGAGGTTCGTACTGTTCACATGGGCTTGGAACTATATGATATTTCGAACATAAAGAACTCTGTGGTAAAGTCTGTGTACTGCGTCACTAAGTACGCCATTTGCAGGCTCCCCCCCCCCCCGGCCCCAGTCCATAAATTCGTACCAGCTCTACTTTTTTTTAAGCGGGGGGGGGGGGGGGGTATAGAACCCAAGGCTGTTAGTGAGCGTCCATGAAGAGAGAAGCCACTGTATTTAGGTTTTATGCATGTCATTTAACGTGGGTATTAGACCTTTGTACGCTTGAAAATGATACTATTACGTTGTCTGTAAACGTCGGCAAACAGTTATACAGGTACGAGGCGTCATGCCAGAAGAACGGATACCTCGTGCACCCCTGCGAAAATGTCGCATAAACAACTTGCTGGACATCGTGTTGGTAATAGCCGTTGTAGCCGAAACAATGAATGATACTATGAACAAGCACGCCGTCCGGTAACAGCATTGTGAACGAAGTGTTTCTTCTCCACGCCTGATGACTGCACAGGAAAGTGCTTCTGTCCGTTGAGGTGAGCGTAGAATCCAGCGTTACGTTGACATGCCACGTCGTGTTTACATTGTGGCTAGTCCATTCGTCTTCCACTAGATGACAGAGCAGTAACCCCTCGGGTGCTCTTGTACTGAGCGTTGTCGGACCTGGTTGGCTGTGCAGTCAGAGAAGGTTTGGTCTTCGGTCGGCGTTGGTTGGGTACGTAGCGTCTCAAGCGTTCATTGTGCGCCCTCAGATACGTGTAAACATATTGATACTGTAGGCGATGCTGTGACGTCTGTGTTTGGCGTGTGTGCTGTCGTAGTTTATTTGTAAACAAACAGCAAAGGTGCAGTATATGTGTGCTGAGGACATGGAAAACATTGTGTTGTTGAAGCTTGAGCGTTTGTTTGTAATACATTAATTGTGCGTGTGTGTGCAGCAGTAGCTGTCAGAATTTCGTGCGATAACTCAGCATTCCCAGCGCGGGAACATCCCTCCAAAATGGTTATCAAGTGAGTAAAAACAACCACTAGTTCCTGTAGTGTCTTTAAATATGTAGCTTCATTTTTGCTAACGATTTGTTCAGACATTTTTGTTACGTTAAGTACGTGACAGTTGGATCAGTTCATGCCAAAATTTAGTAGTTATTTTATGTGTTACTTTCGTATTGTTGTCATACAGAATGTTAGCGCAATTTTACATTACTTAAACGAACTTAATGTCAAAGAATGTTTGATTCCACATGTGATTCTGTGTGTGCCTAGGAAATTCATCAAAATAACTGCCTTTCATTTAGCGTGCAGCTGTATTCAGTGTGAGCATTAGAGCCTATGGTGTATGCACAGTTACATTGTGAGGAACTCCGACAGCGTATCCCAGGATCAGACCCGTGATCAGTGCCGTAGAATGGTTTTTTGGTGTCCGCGGTCAGTAATCATAGTGCTGCCCCAAACAAATTGTAGACAGAATCGATCTATTATTTGGATGGTGACCACGTTGAAATTGACAAGAAGTGTGAACTGATAAAGTTCACTCATTTGTGTCTCGTGATAGGCATGAACATACGAATTCAAGCTGTCATGTATTGCCTATGTAGTGCATACACCGAATATCATCGTGGGCTAGCTTGCTGGTTTCTTATTCAGCAAGGTGCTATTTAGATGCTCTATTTGTTCATCCGTTCGTTCGTGACGCATTGTATAATTTATACAACCCGTTAAAATAGGGCTTTGGCAGGTGACGGCGAAGTATGCTGTTGGCCACCACCGTCTTTACCTTTTTTTTTGTTAAGATTTCGTAATTTGTAGAAGTGCGTTTATTTACATCATATTAACAGACGATGAACGGATAGGACATGAAAAGTTTGTGCTGTAAAATTCTATTGGTTTAAAATTACTTCCCGAATCATGTGGGCGTAATTAAAATGTGTTTGAACCAGAAGCAGGAAGTACAAGACGCAGTAACGCAAAATCAGGCTTCGTTCAGTCTGGTATTCCAATGCCCAGATATGTGAATCGAACCTTGCGAGATAAACTTGTCAGCAAATCTAGAAATCGTTCGCATAAAAATAAAAACTTGCCGTCTTAATACTGCGAATTTGAATGGAAGCTCTTTCTGCCTTTGATTTTCGCAAGAATTATCAATTATGTAGCTCACGTTTATCGACTCGTGGGTTTAAGCACTTGGTAACGACGCATTCATGGCTGCGGGCCCAGGCTATCTGCCCACTTTGCCTCTTGGTTAAAAGGGACTGTTTGGTTACAACAGTCGGTACCCTCTATTGAGACTCCGAGCTCGGAGTCTCAATAGAGGGTAC